>DWQW01011331.1:0-11512 GCA_018249695.1 Heliconius erato demophoon
TTTTTTTTATGGAAAAGACAAGGCAAACGAGCGTTCGGGTCACCTGATGGTAAGTGATCACCGCCGCCCACGACCCCGTGCAACACCAGAGGAGCTGCAGGTGCGTTGCCTGCCTGTAAAGTGGTTTGGGCTCCGGAGCCCGGCATTACCTGATGCGAAACGCAGTGGCTTATAGCCACTACTTCACGCCGGTTTTAAATGTAATTGTAAATGAATATTTCATTTCCTCCAGTGGGGATCGAACCCACAACCAGTTCATTTTACAGTCACACTGTGTGCCCCTGCATCTCAATGATATCGACCTGTTCAATGCAATTCAAAATAAATCGCTGACAAAGGACAAAGGATATGACCGGAGCTCGTTTCTATTACTACTTTTTATTTCTAAAACAAGAAACTTAGCCCTACATTTTTGTTTTAATACAAAATAATACTTTATTATATACCAAAACATTAATAAAATGACCATGTTCAGAATCAAAAGTTGAATTGAAAAGTACGACTGAATTACATATTTCATTTCATGTAATTTTGTCGGACGAGAAGATTAAATGAATTAAAGGAAAATGAGATGGCGGAATCAAAGGCTCGCCGGGCGGTAATTTAACCCGGCCGCGAGTTCGAAAATTATATCATAACCTACTAACGGCTGCTCCTGACTATAAATAAATAAAAAGCTACTTACAGATAGCTATGTCCAATGACGTTATGTTTTGCTATAATTTTTTAAAACTATTTTGCATTTTTACGTAACCATATGTTTTTTTCTATATTGGCTTATTAACATATTTTTTACATTATTAAAATGATAATATACACTTAGAACAGAAAAATACTTTTTAGAAAACATAAAAAAATCCGACCGTCCTCTTGGATAGATTCCAAACGCAAGCGCTTAAAGCAATTCGATGGCGTTCTTTATTATTATTATTTCGTTATTTATGGATAACTAAGACTTACAACGTAGTGGTAAATAGACTATAGCACTCCTAAAGAATGTAGATTTCATACAAAACAAAAAAAAGTAAATCGGACCACTAGATCCAGAGATCTTAGTGTTTAAACAAACAAAGAAACTCTTCATAAGAATTCAGAAGAACATAGAAAGACCATTTTATTATATTAGTAAAGATAAGTAAATAATCAGTACGTAGGACCTACCTACGTTATGTTTGTTTTATTATATTTCAAAAAATGTATATTTGTGGTATATTTCAAAATAACCACCAATGAATCAACATTAAAAAATATTAACAATTTAAATATTAATATTTTGGGCACGTCGAAAGAATGAGTGATGAAAGAATAGCAAAAAAGATTTATGTTGGAAAAGTGAGCGGTAAGAGAGGCAGGGGGAGACCTCGGTTGACCTTCGAAAACACAGTATCAAAAATACTGGAGGAAGGTCACGTAAAAAGCATGGGGACCCCCCGGAGGGCATGTATAAAGAGGTTGATGACAGTGGACGAGGCGGAAGAAGTATGTAGAGACTGTAGCGTTTGGCGCCCCGTTCTCTGACTACCCCGCTAGGCATAAAGCGTGAAGCTAGTTAGTTAGTTACTTAATAATTTAAATATTTAAATCAAAACTTTTGCATGCAAATACAATTTGTGTAATAACTTTATTTTGTTCCTTTTTAAATTACAAAATTTAAGATATTTACTTTAAACATTTCAAGCATATATAGTAGGATTTTTATGTAAAAACTTATGTTTCTGTATGTTTAATACAGTGTTGAACTATACATATTCTGTGTAGAGATTCAGAATTGTGAAAATATTTGAATGAGAACAAAAAGAATTATAGAATATTTGATAAATATAAATAATTCTATGTCACATGTTGTACATAACAAATAATATAACTAGCATACGCAACGTGTCCCACATCAATTGCTAGTGATACATACTAATAAAGATGTTATCCAAGAAAATGTGTTAACGTGACGTGAACACATTCGTCTGACCTTCTCAAAAGAAAATCTGTTTACCCAATCAAAGCGATAAAGCTAGGGGAGCTCTAAAAAGTGGCTCATCCGTCTTAATTATTCATGGCAGAGATATCGATCCCCAGCAACGCTAACCGACATCTGTGGAGCGCGATCTCATACTAACTTATATTCACATAGTAACTTCGTTTACTGGGGGTATCAGACTTCAAATGTATCACATTTGTGATACATTTGAAGTCTGATACGATCTACTCAATTTAGCCTCGAAATTTTATGTAGATTAGAAGCAGCTTCACGCTCTTTCCCGCATAGCAGAACAGAGAGAGCCTAGTGTCGAAACACTGCAATCCCCATCTTCTTCCGGGATTTGAAATATTGCGTGTTGAGTGGCGGAAGTTATAGCCAGAGGGTATAGAGGAAAAGAAAATAATTAATTTGCCGGCGTGTTCGTAGACGCTTCTCCACTGCACTACGACTGCCGATAAATGATTGATCGTAGCGTTGTTAACCGACTTCTGTAAGAAAAAGAAGTTATCAATTCGATTGTTTTTTTTATATTTGTTATTTTAGAACTTTTGACTGTGTGAGCCGATTTTGATATTTTTTTTATTTGAAAGCTAATGCTTCTCGAGTGATCCCATTTTAATTTAGTCCATTTCTCACAGTGTAATCTGTAAGAAAATCACATAAGTCTTAAATTTGCATTAGGCATGTGCGCAACAAATAGACGAATAACTCAATATCACGCCAACCGGTTCAGATAATTGTTTTTTTTTATTGGAAAGGATATACTTCAAGAATTTCTTTATGGGAAAGAATATACTTCGAGAATTTCTTTATTGGAAATAATATACTTTCAAGGATCAATATGCCAAAATATTAGTTTGCAAATAATACATAATTAAAATTGAAGTTTTACATAAGCTAACCACTACCTGTTCATTTGAGAAGCATCCTTTTAAGATCTACCCATCATTTAAAATCGTAAAATAAATAATTTTTTAACAAAAAAAATCGACTTCAAGCAATAAACTATAAAATAAAAACACAGGCTTAGTAATTTGATATAGTAGTTAAGTTGTTATAGCATTAGCTTGACACCGACTTATAAAATCTTTCTTTAATCATTTATGTTTAACAAAATGAAAGTATGCTTTACTTTATGTTAAATAAATTTATATTTATTACATAATATGCTATACTTTCCATTTTTAGAGTTTCTAACAAACTAATATGCCATGGATCCTTTTCATGACCAGTATGACAGTGATAAAGAAAAAACATAAAGTAAGGATAGCAACATCAGGAAAAAAACCAAGGTCCAGGACATAGCTTTAAAAATAAGGAGACATAAGTTCAAATGGGCAAGACACATGATTAGAGGAAAGGATAAATGGAGTAAAATATTCACATAGTGATACACAGGAGAAGGAAAAGAAAGAGAGAACATAGGGTAGAGTGGCCTTAGTAAGACCAAAAAGGAAAAGTTTGGAGGAGGCCTCTGCCATCTGGCAAACGGACATACAAAAATGGAGCAAAAGGAAAATGTATAAATAAAAAAGAAAAATGTCCGAATGAAGGCTTAAAATAAAATATGATTCAGTAATTATACTAACGTAAAATTTATGTGTAACGGTTTGTGCATGGCTTAAAACGAAACACACACATACAATTAAAATATAAATAAATGGTTAAACTTATCATATAAGCTGTACGAGATAGAAAATTCAGACTATTATAATATTACATAACACAAACAAAATTTAAAAGAATATATTTAAGAAAAGCCTTCTCAAAACACGAAGGAAAACTAATACACAAATGTATCTGCCTACATTGTAAAAAGTAATTGTTTCAGAATACAATAGATTGAGGATGAAACAAAAGATAGACGAGAAAAACGAAGAACATTAAAGCTAGAAAGATATAATCGCGGAATAGTTATACACTAAAGTGCCTCAACGTATTAACGGCACGTATTTTTTCTCACAGCTGTCATCATAAAACGATATTATATGATTCTGACACTGATCCTCCATTTTGTGATACTCTCGTCTTTATGTCAATATTTATATATTATTTAGTGCTTATACAAAATATAGCGTTTCTTATAGTAAATAATAATTTTATGTAGTTTCTACTTTCATCTTTTATTTATTTTTAAAAACTTTCTGAGTTTTATGGAATATAACGACGACGGCCATCTGCAATAAATAGCTTAGGAAGCAAGATTATACATAATAATTGTTACACCACAAAACTATTCCATTTTTTTTTAGCTTCGCGCTGTATTCCACCCATAGCATAGAAGGCAGAGAACTTGGGAACTTAGTGTTAGACACTGCGTTCCCTTTAAGGCACTTGCTTTTCCTATTTTCCGCTAAATTCTCAAGCCATTGCGTGTTGAGTGGCGGAACTCAACGCCGCGCTTTGCCTCGTTACCAGAGCAACGAAATTCAAATTATTCATTTTTAAAACATAATGATAGCTTAGACAAATTATTAACTCAGTATGTATTAAGTTTCTACTGCTTTTCTTCAAAATCTGAATATAATTGTATTAGCAACTTGGTAAACGCTAGTTTAGTCGTAACACTGGACGCTGAATATACTTAGACCACATTTGTTGCAGTTATTAATATATTTTTACTTTAACAACAAATATGCATATACACTATAAACTTATCACATTAATTTAAGATATTTAAAATATTTATGACTTAAAAGCTATGTGATCGAAAACCCATTGGTAAAACTAAATATATAAGTAAAATTGGTTGTGTCACATCGGTGCCTTTTTTCATCCATCTTATTTTACACTCGTATGTCAGATATATCTTTCAATCTAATAACTCATTCGCGCGTACCTGCGACCTACAAATCTCATATACTCGTATATTCAAGAAGCCAGCCGTGGCGCAGGGGCACAAAGTGTGACTGTAAAATCAACTGGTTGTGGGTTCGATCTCCACTCGAGGAAATGAAATATTTATGTATATTTTTATTTTCATTTTTTCGCTCTGGTTTCGAGGTAAAGCGCGGCCTTGAGTTCTGCCACTCAACACGCAATACGTCCAGAATTCGGTGGAAAATGGAGAACGGAGTGTATTAACACTAGGTTCCCTTTGCCTACCCTGCTGTGTGCGTTATACAGCGTGAAGCTGATAAAATAATTATTTCATAATGACATAATTTACTCATACATCACACATGTAATCATAAATTAGTATCTATTATTTATCGTCACTAAAGCATTGCGATTAAATCGGAAAATATATATTTTTCTAAAAAAAAGCCTTAAAAGAGTGTAAGCCGGCTTTGCACAATGTTTCTAGGAAGATAGTCGTATTATCACTACTTGTCTTGTGAGCGCCCAATATCGATTGGACGCCCGAAGGTACACTACATAATTTATGGGTTAAAATTATAAATAACTAGTGCTTTCCTCAGACGCTACTCTACTCAGTTATTTTGTTT
This sequence comes from Heliconius erato demophoon, assembly GCA_018249695.1. NCBI lineage: Eukaryota > Metazoa > Arthropoda > Insecta > Lepidoptera > Nymphalidae > Heliconius > Heliconius erato. Next base: position 5,428 of record DWQW01011331.1, read on the forward strand.
TTCATACCTTTTTATATCGTTGGAACTCTTGAGATGTGGCTAGTATAACATTGTTTAAGAGTTTAGGTTTATACAATTGATAGCTTTGAGCACATTTTATAGACCTTGTATCACTTGGTGTACAAAACCGTGGTTTTATTTTCAGCTTCACGCTGTTTCATTTTCTCGAGTGGGAATCGAACTCACAACCTATCAACTTTACAGTCACACACTTGTGCCACCGCGCCACGACTAGCCTGTCGTTTTTTTTTATTATATACATATACATTTTTCAATCTGTAATTCCATTTTTTAAATACAATGTAAAGAACGGGATATCATTATATATAACTAATTTATTTGAACACATTTTAAGTATTAAATTATTGAAATACAATATAAAAATTCACCAGAGTAAGATTTGAACCCACAAACATTGTGCTAGTCAGACGTGTCGTATTTAACTGTTGCATGGTTTTACATATTAAGTAGAAAAGCTTAATAAATAGTAGTAAATGACAAAATTTTATGAAAAAGTGGCTGAGAAAATTCAAGTCTACTTACATTCGAGTTGTCAAAGTTTAATTTTTTGAATTGGTTCAACTTGACTTGGTTCTCACCGACAGCCGTCTAAACATTTGCTTTCATCTTATATGAAATTCTTTATTACACCTATTAACTAATCGATTTAATTACATACATACACTACGAATAAAACCACTTCATTTAACTATATCTATTACATTTAGATTTGTATCGGTATTAACTCATTTCCATTAACATTATAATCGTGTAGCGTACATTCATCCCTTTTTAATACAAATTAGGCTGGGCTGTGGTTTGGTAAATAAATAAATGTATAAATCGATTAGCATCGAATTTACATGAATAATGTTCAACCAACGACGTAAATTGCTTAATAATTCGTTTTTTTATCAGCTTCACGCTGTATCCCGCACACAGCAGGGTAGGCAGAGGGAACCTAGTCACTCCACACTCCGTTCCCCACTTTCGGCCGAATTCTAGAGGTATTGCGTTTTGAGTAGCAGAACTCAATGCCGTGCTTAACATCAACAACAGAGCGAAGAAATGGAAATATAAATTTAAGTAAATATTTCATCTCCTCGAGTGGGGATCGAACCCACAACCAGTCGGTTTTACAGTCACACTTAGTCCCGTTACGCCACGACTGGCCTCAAAATTAGTTTCATGAAAAAAAATATAACTTCCAGGACCGTCACCCCTAAACATTTATCTAGAAAATATTGTCTTTATATTATAGAATTTTATATAAATAAATATAAGTCATTATAATACAAATGCTTTTATCAATAAAGTCGTTTTAGCAGGTTTCATTTAAACTTTCCAAAGCAATGAAGAACATTAAGGAAGTTTACATCCCGTAATAATTTCAGAAGATTTGACCTACTAAATTTTTCAGCGCAACCTCTTGCTAACACTCACTTTCCATTTAGCTAAATATTATATATTCGTAAATTTATATGAAAATAATTTTATAAACTGAAATTAATACCCTAAAATTATGTAGATTAATTACATTTTGTCTAATTTTTATTTCTGTTTTATAGCTTTATATATTTATATAAACATGATATCTTCATATATTTCTGTGTTGTTGAACTTTTTATTATTAAAATTGTTTACATGGCTGGCTTATATTTACATGTAAATATATATTTAAAACTAATAAATGACATATACGAGAAAATTCATTATAAATCTTTAACCTTAAAAGTATCAAGAACTTTTAAACTATTTTAGTTTAAAATTTATTGAAATATATATTCTAAACGAATATTTGCGACTTATCACGTTCCACAAACATACGCACCATTGACTTTTTCGTGTTATTTTTGTAGCTTTGCTTTTTCAACACGAATTATTTCACAGTATATTTTATACAGAAGTAGTATGATTTAAGAGAGTATCTCTTCGTTTCTGCTAACTAATGTCAAATTATATCTCTGGCACGGACGGCGTAGTATGTGGTATAGGTGAGCGTGCCGTAGCGCCGCGGCGCCGCCCGTATCGACCGCCGCCGCCTGTTGAATGCCGACAACACCCCACACCCTGTGGATGTCGCCCCAAGACCTTCCCCACCTCCCTTTTCACGTGCTTAAAATAGGAGCGTGCAATGTCGATATTCGAAACATTAGCTTACTACTAAGCAACTTTGTCAACTTGCCCATTTAGCTTTGTTGGATCATCGCGATGGATTTACCAAATTAATTTTTAATTTGGAAAATCCATCGCAATTTCTAAATTAATGTTTAATGTTATATTGTCGATTTGGCAGAATTTGTTGTGTAGAAATATATTTTTTTTATATCAGCTAAACTTTTTACTATATTAGATTGTTACATGATTAAATTTATTGTGGTTACGGTATGTTTACGACTAGACAGTATTATTTCAAAGTAATATCTATGTAAAATATATACTGTGCACTGTTATAAAGGTACCTACTATATATTTTGTACTACATTGTATGTTAATAATAACATATATAAAAAATACGATTGTAAAAAAAGTTTTTTATACTATTAATAGCGTACTATTAGTAGTAGATTACAAATTTTTACTGTCTTAACGCTAATATAGACATATTAAGAGTCATGGCGCAGAGGCACATACATGCGACTGTAAACAGGATGAGAATTTCTTCGCTCTGGTAACCCGACGTTGAGTTCCGCCACGCAACACGAAACGCCTCGAAAATTGGGTGGAAAATGTCTTAATGGGATCGGGATCTTTACACTAGGTTCCCAAGTTTCCTCTGCCTAACCTACGTGAAATATATATCTAATCAAAATAACAATTTTGTACCTACCACAATACGTTAAAAAATTGTAATTTGTAGAATAGACAAATAATAAAAAAAGACATTACTCCTATCTTTAAATATTATTTTAATTGCATCACCACCATTACTCGTCCACGAAACGAATTAAATAAACATCCATTAGCCGGCGGGTATTGATCGTTGAAGTCATTTAAACGCTCGTTAAAATATAATATTTCTGTTTTTACTGGCGTAAGTACTAGTGTATTCAGGCAATAAAAGAAATTAACTTCGTAAATCTTTCGATTGCCCGAAAATATATAATCTGTTAACATCAGCTTCACGCTGTATCCCGCACGCAGCAGGGTAATATCAATTTGAATAAATGAGGCCAGTCGTGGCGCAGCGGCACGAAGTGTGACTGTTAAACCGACTGGTTATGGGTTCGATCCACACTCGAGGAGATGAAATATTTACTTAAATTTATATTTTCATTTCTTCGCTCTGGTGTTGAGGCTAAGCGCGGCGTTGAGTTCTGCCACTCAACACGCAATGCCTCCAGAATTCGGCAGTAAGTGGGGAACGGAGTGTCTTAACACTAGGTTCCCTCTGCCTACCATGCTGTGTGCGGGATACAGCGAAGCGAAGAGCGAAGAGAGCGAAGCTTAAAAGAAATTAAATAAAAAATAAGCAAATGTAAGACATGCAAGAACCCACCGCGTGGAATAAGTAGATAAGGTGTTTAAGAATAAAAATTTCGCAGCAAAACTCAAACTGTGATAATTTTCATGATGCTGTGAATAATTAAGCGGTTTGTTAAAGCTCTCCTGTGGCTTTTACACTTAAAGGCTATAATTTACCAACAATTACCACATTGTGAAATATTACGTAAAACAATACTATATATAAACATTGTTACATTAACATATATGTACGTATATATAAACATATAATTATATTTTTTTTTTAATAATATAATAGATATTTAAACATAATTTTATACAAATTTTAAATAATTTTATAAACGTAATTGTGAAATATTTTTTTTATATTTTTTGTTTACGTAAATAAATCACGATATTTCAATATTATAGTAGTATTAAGGCTTCATTTGATTTTAACAATGATAACAATACACGATACGATTTTAACAATATATATAAAGATAGTAGAAATAAAAGAAATTATCAGCAAAGAAATAGGTGTGTTTTTATCGTAAATTGAATATTATTAAAGACCCTCATCACGGTAACGACCCGCCAGCCTTCGTTCGTGAAGCAAACGAACGTAGAATTTTTCCTCTCCGTCGATCTATTAACTCTTTGAGAGTGATTAATGAATGTCCAAGAAATACAGGTTGGTATTGTGTGTTAATAGAAAGTCCTTTTTGACAAGAAGGTAAATAATGGATGTCGAACTCTTTACACTGAACTCGGTATCTTACTTGATAAATAGTCTATTTATCGATTATAATTAATATTTTAACTATGTATTTTTATATATTTCTTTTATAAAGCTTCACGCTGTATCCCGCACATAGCAGGGTAGGCAGAGGGAACCTAGTGTTAAAGCACTCTGTTTCCCATTTTTATAAAATAACACGATATGATGACAACCTGATATTGTGTTATCTTTTTATGATACTGAAAAATGCGATTAAATGTATTGTAAGAATTGTAATTTTTTGTAAAAACAATCGCATCACCCATAGATACTCTTAGCAAAGCCAAAAGCAAGTAATGTCTAGTTTCAAGAAATCTTAATATGTTATTGTGTTTTACCAACATTCATATAAAAAATTGAAAAGTTATATAAGTTACCTAATTATATAAGTTCCTGTCTGTTACTTTTATTGCTTATTCTAAACATTTTCAGTATCTTTTACTGCTTGCTAAAAATTATATTAAATAATGAAGTAACATTCTAAACATAAAAACAATGGTTAGGTTATGCTATCTGTTGACAGAAAGGTTCAGGTAAAGTTCATAAAACAAAGTATTGAATCTTTTAACACCAAGCTTTTTCCTAGTGCTGCCATCTTTTCGCATTTTTCATAATCTCATCAAGAATAAAGTAAACAATACGCACTGCGACGTTCTATTTCATCACGAGATGGCGCTGATGAGTATAAAGAAAATATATTGGGAAAATAAATATTTTACCTTAGTTAAAAATGCTTATAAATAGTCAATTTTAAATGTAAAATTTGCGTCTAATATCATTAATCACAAAAAAATCCGCAATGTGACGGCGGCCATTTTAAATTTGACTTTTTTCCCATATTGTGATATATTCTGTAAATGTATTATGTATTTATTATGGTGCTTATCTTTATTCTTATATGATAATACCATAGTCTTATCTTACACAAAGATGTAACTGTTACGGCTTTATTAAACATACAACGTCAGTGTTCGACTGCACAATTACGATGGAAATAGATCATGTTTGTTCTGTTAAAGGAAAATAAATAAAATAGTTTTTACTTATCTTTGAATATCAAAACGACATTTTATATCTTGTAAATACAATGTTGTTTTGATATTTAATTTCATTTGCTTAAACACGCAGAAAAATGTTTACAATAGGTAACAGTAAAAGTCTATATTAAAAGTAAAAATCTAAGACTCTTAGGGAAATTTAAAAAAATAATTAAACCAAAACATTTTAATTATTATAAAAAAATACTTACAAAATGTCAGTCATCTCAAATTTCACAATATGGCCGCTATTTTAGATGTATATATATATTTTTTTTTAAATTTTTGGCCTTCCTTCAACAAAACACACTTATTTAAGACCTAGATAAGAGTTTAAGATCTAGATAAGAGGTACTAATGTAGCACATGCTAAGAACAAAAGATATAACACAACGAACTCGGCATGCTTCTTAATCGCTGTTTTAAGACAATACAGGTAAAAAATATTTTTTATGTACTACTATTAATAAATAATAACATACTGTTCTAATATTTTACGCTCAATAAACAAACAACATTTATTTAATGCACTGGTGGCCTTCGTGTTCTAATATAGTGATTTCTAATGTGAAAATTTTATCCTACATTGTCATATTTTCCGTAAAGTTTTTTAATTGTTTTGGAAAAGAAATAAGGTCAGATCATTAATATGTCTAAAAAATTAAAAATTAGCTTCACGCTGTATCCCGCACACATCAGGGTAGGCAGAGGGAACCTAGTGTTAAGACACTCCGTTCCCCACTTTCTGCCGAATTCTGGAGGCATTGCGTGTTGAGGGGCAGAACTCAACGCCGCGCTTAACCTCGACACCAGAGCGAAGAAA
>DWQW01011332.1:0-11512 GCA_018249695.1 Heliconius erato demophoon
GGTCTTGGGTTTGCTTATTTTTGACGTTTTCAATTAAATATTTGTAAGAGGATTGCTTATTTTTGATGACATAGGGGAGGGGGGGGGGAGTCAATAATTGCAAAATAACTGCTTACGTAATACTTGAACGGCCCCATAGGCTAAGAGAATGATGAGATGTAAAGATAGGAACCTAGTGTCGAGACACACTATCCCCATTAAGACACTCCCGTTCCCCACTTTTCGACAATTTCTGGAGGCATTTCGTCTCGAGTGGTGGAACTCAATGCCGCGCAATGTCTTTTTACCAGAGAAATGAAAATATTAAATATTTCATTTCCTAGAATGGGAATCGAACCCACAACCTGTGGTGTTTACAGTCGCACGCTTGTGTCCCTGCGTCACGACTGGTCTCTTGAACGATTACTTATATATAATAATTATATTAATAAATTATGTTTTTTTAACATATTTATATATATTCCAGTTAATATTCCAAGTGCACTCGGCGTTCTCAACGCAATCTATATTCGACTCGATGTACTTAACGTTCTACAACCTGGTGTTCACGTCCGTGCCGTGCTTGCTGCTCGCGGTCACTGATCAGCGGTACCCGGCTGATTTATTGATGAAGTGAGTTTTTTATATAACTAGTTATAAAAACGCCAAGAACTTTATGGGTCCTTCGAGCTACGCGCAGAGTTTTTGTTTTAGCTACCTACAGTGGTAGGATAGGCTCACATTGGCTTAATACGCCTTCAGGACCGATTCGATCGATTCGGTCCCTAGGGTGCCATAATACACCTAACGTGCCACACTTGATTTTAAATTGTAAAACGTCCGAGAATGTTCTATATCACAATTTAAAAGAGTTGTGAAAAGACGTTTGTGTGTTAAAGGTTATTACCAAATTAATGATTATATAAATGATAACACGACTTGGGAATGAAACGCTCGCTCCAGTCTATTTCAAAGTATCATTGTCAGAAACGCTGAAATGTGATTTTGTATAATTGATTTAAAAAAAATGTCCCGCTGAGTTTCTTGCGCCAGTTCTTCTCAGGTCTGAGGCACTAATTTTAGTGAACTGGTGATAAATTATTTGACGTTCAAAAAATGAAGCATGTAACTTCTTATTTTGAATAAAATTATTTGACTTTGACGTTACGGTTTTTTACAATATTTTTTTATACTGTAGTAAATCATATATAGATAAATATAAATATACGAAGACCGGTAATGTATCTATCCTATAGATTTGTATTTCGATTACTTTTTACACTTCTCTATTATTTAAGACCTTGACATGCTACACATACTAATATTGTTCATTATATCTTCTAAATATCATACCTACTGAATACGTTAGTTTTCTCATAAATAATCACAATTACAATCAACAGAAACCCAACTTTGTACCGTGAAATTAGAAAAAACAAACTCCTCTCATGGCGGTACTTCCTTGCGTGGTTCATCGCCGCGTTACATCACTCACTCGTCATTTACTACTTTTCGAAAGAGCTATTCGAAGTTCCTGTGCTCAACAACGACGGGAAAACTGTTGATCTTTGGTGAGAAATTTCTTTTTATCAAGCATATTAATAAGTTTTATGACAATTACTAATATAATTTGAAACGATCAGTGACCGCTGAGATCGAATCTGATTGAACATAGGATGGGTACTATGGGTTCGACTCAGCTCGAAGGTTCAAAATCGTTTAACATCCCTGAAATTGTTGAATTCTAGTTTCATTTAGTGGAGTTGGATTACAGCACTCAACATGCGATGTATTTAAAATAAAAAGGCAGAAAGTTGATGACGGAATAATATAATTCCAGAATCTCTCTGCCAACTTTGTCCTACCTGTATATCTATATTAAAACATTATTAAATACATAAAATAATTAATTTTATAATTAGTATCATAATGTTATATGCAGGTCATTCGGCGCAACGACATTTCACTTGTTGATAGTGACCGTGTCTCTACGACTGTGTCTTCAAGCTCGATATCACTCCTTCGCGTTCGCCATCACTACGCTACTCTCTGTGCTCTCTTACATCGGCTTTAATACAGTTTACTCTGTCATTTATTTGTAAGTATTGTCTGAACATGGAATATCTAAGATATCATATATTTGTGGATGGCTCGAAGGACCAAACATACAATGCTGTTGATTGAGTCATTGTATGTTTGGTTCTAAGGAAAAACAAAATGATAAAATAATTATAATTTATTTTCAAAGTAAGGTTTCATATGCAATTCTCATTTTAGTTTTTTTATATTTTTTAAATGAATTGTATATATAGTATTATTCTACCCCAGTTCGTAGACAAAGTACCAAAGGCGGAAAGCTTATTATGAAGTGTTTTAACACTCTTCTCTCTCTCTTCTAAAAATATTTTAATATAATATAGGTAATGGTGGTTCTTCAATTTATAACAGGCCAATAGACGGTGACGTACTAGGAACTTACACCAGACTGATTTCATCACTGTCTTTCGCGACTTTGAACCTGCTAGTAGTGGTTGCAGCGCTAGCTCCCGATTACTGCGCACGTCTACTGTCAGACAATTGGGGAAGAAAGCACATTAAACGGAATGTATCACAAACTGTGTTTAGCACACGTTTATAGATATTCAATTTATTAATTATTTAATTTATTCAATAAATTATTTATTTGCATTTAATACACAAATTAAGTTAGTATTAAAAATCTATTACAGTTATTTTTAGCTTTGAAATGGATTGTGATGTGTCATTAGGTTTTTAAATTTATGATTTAAGAGGAAAAAAAATATCTTCACTCTGTATCCCGCACATGGCAGGGTAGGCAGTGGGATCCCAGGTCCCAGGAAGTGGAATCATTGCTTAGGGGTAACATACTCTGTTTCCATTAAGACACTTCCGTTCGCCACTTTCTGCCGAATTCTGGAGGCATTTCGTCTCGACTGGCGAAACTCATTTGCCTTCAATCATCAAATGCCTTTTTACCAGAGTTTTTACAGTCGCACGTTTGTGACACTGTGCTGCGCTATAACTGGCTTCAATTAAGAAAAAATGGCTAATTGTATATATATATAATTAAATATAATGAAGTTTAACGTAAGTTGACAGAAATAGATATAGATATATAAAATATACAAAAGTTTGACAAAAATATTAGTATTAAGTGTAGTTTAATTAATAGATAATAATGGATCGAAACAGGAACAGGAAGCATTTATTGCTATTAAATGCAATTTCTCTATCTAGTCATATAAGGAATAAGTGATATATGTATGTGGATATTTTTAAAGATATACAATTATAAATTTAAGCTATTGGAAACCGATTTAATTTTAGAAACATGTTAGAGCATACCTCTTACAATGACAATATTCAGTGATATTTTATCTACAGGAATATGTACCTACGTTATACATAATATATATTTTTTATTTAAGTATTTAAGACAGAATATTGTTAAATGTTATTAAATAATTTAAATTACATTAGGCGTGTTTCATTTGACAACTCTCATTTTTTTATTATGTTTTCTTAAATCCGCATATTGTGGAATAAATTATTCAGTATTTGATATTTCCTTTTTTAGATAAGTTATATATTTTTGCCTTGGTTGTTTCTTTGTTGTTTTATCGGTCCTTTCATATGAATATGGTCAAAAGAATAACTTTAGTCATTAATTTACACGAGTAATATATGGATTTATGAATTGGCGCTGTTGTAGATTCAATCCCACTCGTGGAATGAGAGAGCAAAACAAAGAAATTAAAGTATTGATTTTCTCACTCTGGTACAATTTTTTTCAACAATTTCAACATACAATTTCTCGAGAATCTAGCGGAAAGTAGAGAGTCTTAATGCTAAGCTTAAGGCTCCCACTACTCTGCTATATGCGGAATACACCGTAAAGATAAAACAAAAATATCAACAACGCATTATATAAATAATAGCTAAAAATATTTTTTTTTATGGATCAAAATCTTTTTAACACTTTTTAAAGTGTTATTCCAAACTTTATCAAAATCTTGTATTTATCAAAATCTCTCAAATTTTAAATTAATTAACCTTAAAATACTAGTAGCTGTGGTGACAGGAGACATTATTGACATTGCTTATCTGTGGCTTTAATAATGACAGCTGTCTAATTTGACATTTTCATATAATAGGGAAGCTTCTAGCGTTGTTTTGCGGTGTTTTTCGTTTCCTAACTTTAGCCAAAACATACAAGTTTGTTGAACTGAACAATTGAATAAATATTATGTATATAGTTTTTTGACATAAATATAATTTGCAATCATGAATTTAGAATTACTTGGTAAGTAATCAAATTCTAATATTTTGTATTCTTTGTTATTTGTTTACACTTAATTTTTGGAATATAGTTAGTATTAATTGTATAATTATGTCAACTTTGTTTATTTCAGAATCATTTGGGCAGAACTATCCAGAGGTATATATGGCATTATTCTTTTTATAACTTATAATGTTTAAAATCAACTCTGCATTAAATCACAACACATGATACTAAAAATTGTTGTCATTTTCTAAAGTAATATAAAAATTACACTTTGTATACTATAATATTTTCAGGAATTCGATGGCACTCTAGATTCCATATCTTTAGCTGCAACTTGTGCCTTTAACCGTCGTGGCACACTACTAGCTGTTGGGTGCAATGATGGCAGAATTTTTATATGGGATTTTCTTACGAGAGGCATTGCTAAATCAATATCAGCACATGTTTATCCAGTATGTAGTTTAAGTTGGTCAAGGAATTGTAAAAAAGTAAGTAATGTCTATTTCAAAAGTTATTATTTATTTTATCAAAAGAGGCCGGTCGTGGCGCAGCAGCACAAGGTGTGACTGTAAAACCGACTGGTTGTGGGTTCGATCCCGACTCGAGGAGATGAAATATTTACTTAAATTTATATTTCCATTTCTTCCCTCTGGTGTCGAGGTTAAGCGCGGCGTTGAGTTCTGCCACTCAACACGCAATGCCTCCAGAATTCAGCAGAAAGTGGGGAACGGAGTGTCTTAACACTAGGTTCCCTCTGCTTACCCTGCTGTGTGCGGGATACAGCATGAAGCTGATATATATTATTTATTTTATCAAAGTTCAGTAACTTTAAATGTCATTTGTAGATTGTATCTGCCTCAATGTAATAAAAAAATCTGTCTATGATATATGAAACATTACTATAATAAAAGTGACAGAAAATTTTCTCAAAGTAGTAAAATACTGATATTTAATATAATTATTGTGTATTGAACTTTTGCTTGTAAATGACAATGTTATAGAATAAAAAAATGCTATTGATACTTACACATAAAATATAACTGACAAGTTGTGGCTACCCTGAAGTTAGCTGCCCTAAATGAAAGCCTAACTCTAAGACTCTTTGACCATACTATACTCAGCTATATAGTGAGAAAACAAATATAATTTGGTTATTTACAGCTTCTTTCAGCCTCCACAGACCATAATGTATGCATATGGGATGTATTATCAGGGGAATGTGAACAAAGATATAGGTTTCCCACACCCATACTCAGGGTTCAATTTGACCCAAGAAATGACAAAAGATTTCTTGTATGTCCAATGAGACATGCAGCTCTGTTGGTGGACACTGATGGCGAACATAAAATATTGCCTATAGATGAAGACGTAAGAAATTGTCATTATTTAAACTTACATATTATTCTACCATATTTGGTTATTAAAACCATACCTTGTAAGGTATTCTTGGCACAGTGGCAAAAGTGTGTGACTGTAAACACAATGGTTGTGGGTTCGATTCCAGTTTGGGGTTAATGAATTTTTACTTTTGCAAATCCGACATTGACTTCAGCCTTGACAGTTCGGCAGCTAGTAAGGAACTGTGTCTTAACACACATGGGTCAAGGTTTGATATGTTACTAGAAAATGAGAATAATATATTCCAAGTTTAAATTGAACTCGCAACCAACTGAACCTATTTATTTGAAAAAATAGTAATAAAATATCTTAACAGATAAATAAGAGATTATCAGTCTTAAGACTCATAGAACCAAATTAAATAAAAATACTTTACTATCCAAATATTAACTAAATTAAATCCATCCTTTTATTAACCAAATAAAAAAAAAACAAAACATATAAAACTTGAAGGAAGAAAATTATGTTTTCTAAAATGTATTTTTCTTGCCTAAAAGTGTTAAATGTAAAAAACAAATTTAATCAATTTGAAATTATTTTTATAATCTGAAACTAAAATTTTTTTTTCGTATTTTCTTATAAGTGTTACATATGAATAATATAATACAATAGAATATGTGTGCATAAAAGCGACGGTTCGGTTCGATTCCCACTGGAGAATGTATTATTTTCATTTCTCGCTCTGGTAAAAATACAAGGCGTGACGTTGAGTTCCGCCACTCAATACGTCTCAATCAAATAATACCTCGAAAATTAGGAGGGAAGGGACGAGAGTTAGGAGAGAAGTGTCTTAACACTAGATTCCCTCTGCCTATCCTATGTGTGATAAAACGTAAAAAAATGGATAAATAAGAATATAATATATCTTCTATCATTCATCATTCTATCAGGGTGACATAAATGTAATCGCGTCATTCGACCGTCGCGGGGACCATGTCTACACGGGGAATGCCAAAGGGAAGATATTAATATTGGATTCCCAGGCGTTAACTATAAAAGCAAGTTTCAAAATAACCGTTGGCACGTCAAGTACAACTGGCATAAAGAGTATAGAATTTGCCAGAAGAGGCAAGTGAGTATGCTTTATTGTAATTATTGTTATATAATTTATTAAGTATTATGTTTTTTTTTACTTTTACGTTGTTTATGTAGAGATATAGCAGGGTAGGTAGAGGGAACTTAGTGTTAAAACAGTCTTTTCCCCACGCAATTTTCCGAAATTTCAAGTCTTTACATGTTGAGTGGCGGAGTTGAGTGGCAGTCCTGTTTGTTACCAAAGCGATGAAATGAAAATATTAAATAAATGATTTTATACTATTCAATATTAGTATTAACATGTATGTGGCTTTGCTTGCAATTATATTCTTAAATAATGATCAATGACCTTTAAAATATTAACTTCAGGTGAAAAAATGCTTACATTCAAACTCATGTTTGCATTATAATTTAAATTTTCATTGTATTGTATAAATATTTAAATAAATCAAAAACTTTATATTTATTAACAAGATATGTAGATGACAATTATGATGATGATGATAATAATTTGCATTAGACTCTGACTGTAAACGGTTCAATACCTATGAGAAATGGAAATTCCTTCCTTCTCTATTTCCGAGTCGGAATCGAACCCACCAATTTTGTCCTGCGCCACAACTGGCCTCAAACACATAGATATACATATATATTTTTTAAAATGAATATATATTTTTGCAGCTGTTTCCTTGTAAATACATCAGATAGAGTGATAAGAGTGTACGACACTAACACCGTATTGAAGTCCGGTGTGAATGGAGAACCTGAACCCATACAGAAGTTACAGGATCTTGTTAATAAGTGAGTTTTGAAATGAGTAATATAAAAGAGCCAGACTTTTGTGCCAATTTCTACATCAATATCTATAATTATAAATTTATTATGATAATATATTTAAAAAGCTACGCTTATGTTTTGGCGTTTAAAACGAGAACTCAAATTTGAAAAAAAAATTGTATATATAACACATAAAAAAATAAATAAACCAGATTTACGCTGTATCCCGCACATAGCAGGGTAGGCAAAGGGAACCTAGTGTTAAGACTCTCCGTTCCCCATTTTCTGCCGAAATCTGGAGGCATTGCGTGTTGAGTGCCAGAAGTCAACGCCGCGCTTAACCTCGACATCACAGCGAAGAAATGGAAATATACATTTATGTAAATATTCCATCTCGAGTGGGCATCGAACCCACAACCAGTCGGTTTTACAGTCACACCTCGTGCCGCTGCGCCCAACACATAAATTAAATAAAACTATGCATCTACAATATGGCAGATAAATTTGGCTTGGTAATATGTATTTTTTAAATATTTTTTCTTTTTTATTACAGGACAACATGGAAGAAGTGCTGTTTTTCCGGCGACGGTGAATATATATGCGCCGGGTCGGCTCGCCAACACGCTCTGTACATATGGGAGAAGTCTATAGGGAACTTAGTTAAAATACTCCACGGGACTAAAGGAGAACTGCTCCTGGACGTCGTCTGGCATCCCGTTAGACCGATTATTGCTAGTATTAGTGCTGGTGAGTTAAAGGGCCCTTATTTGTTACGCGATGTGGTCGATCGTGTCTCATTTTGAACCATTGTGCCTCAAAATGTTTTATAGTGACTTAGTGTCTGAAATTGTATGTTGGGTAAAAAGGCTCTGACATTTTGCCTCACCCTGGTCACTCATTATTTCCGCTGACTACTATTTTATCCGACTTCAAAGTGCACGTATGGTAATTACTCAATTATAATTAAGTAAAGTACATTATAATTGAATAATTTATTATAAATAATACTAAGAACGAAAGTGACTATAAAATGAAACTTAGAATATGCTTTTTAAAATCAGCTTCTATCAAAATGGAAACAGAAATGTTTATATTTTCACTCTGTTAAAAAACAAAGTGCGGCGTTGAATTGCGCTATCAACAAGCAGCTTCACGCTGTAACCTCTGTCTACTGTGCTATAATAAAAAATAACCTATTTACCTATTCTTTATAGGAGTTGTATCAATATGGGCTCAGAATCAAGTGGAAAATTGGTCGGCTTTTGCCCCAGATTTCAAAGAATTAGATGAAAACGTAGAGTATGAGGAGAGAGAGAGTGAGTTCGATGTAGAGGATGAGGACAGATCAGTGGACCAGGCGGGGGAGAGCAGGGACGACGAGGAAGTAGAGGTAGGTACAGGTTTACATTCTCACAGATTATTGTTCGCGTAGCCCTTACTGGATATATCAAATACAATTTTCACTTATTTACAGTACCATCGATGAATCGTGGCCACCCTGAAGTTAGCTGTAGATGGGTGCGCAGATCTGATTCTGGGTTTTTGCTTACTTTTAATAATTCACAATAATTCTAAAGTTAGGTAAAATAATCAAAAGTGAAAAAAAAAAATCCTAAAACCAAATCTATGCAGCCATATATAGCTAACTTATTTTAAAGTGTAATTTAATTTTTTATAATATTCAAAGGTGGATGTGACATCGTGCGAGCCGGTAGCAGCTTTCTGTAGTTCAGATGAAGAAGGAGAAGACGAGAATATGCTGTCTTTCCTCCCCATTGCTCCAGAGATAGAGGATCCTGAGGTACATTATGAAGTTGTTCTATTTATTAAGAAAAAAAATAGTTTTAGTTCATTGTACTGTTTCTATATAATATAATAAATAACTAAATAAACATCGATATATGTATATGTCAGCCTATAGGTTTTATTATAGTACTACTTAGTTAAAAGCAATTTAGTACAGATTCAGTTGACTAGTGTTAGAAATGGCGCCATTTCTGCTGGTCGGTCCTTATAAGGCACACATGCCACAGAGCCATTTCGGATGAGGAACTTATGTGGTTCCGATATATACATATTAAAAAATTAATCAGTCATCAGCGTGTGTTATAAAACATTGTAACTAATTTTTAGGAAGTATACTACTTTTCCATTGTGTCATTAATAAATACAGTATTTTAACTGTGCTCAATACTGTTATAGGACGGCTGGGCGGCGACTCAAGAAACGGTAACTCCAAGTGAAACACCTGAAAAATTAGAACCCGCCGCGAAGAGACCGAAAAGCAAAACCTATGATATATCATTGAAAATTGCACCACCAGGCTAGTATAGACGTATACTTTTTATATAAGGCCATCGTGGTGTAGCAGCACGGAGTTAGATTCCCATAAGAACAATAAACATTCAACCTAATCTAATCTAATTACAATACACGTTTAACAATATCGTTGTATAAAACTAACAATATAATAAGATGTACTTTTTTCAATAGATATTTCTTTCTTAATATTTCATGCGATTTGCTTATTCGGTTGTTATTTCGATAACTTGTATTCAAAATTTTTCAATAATTATAGCACCAGCTATAAGATAAAATGTCACACATCAAATGATTGAGAGAAGTTTTTCCTAGGTTCTATGCTATAAAACATAGATGCGTGAAGTTAAAAAAAATATTGTATATCATTATTTTAGTCGTTGGAAATTTATATTTAAAAAATGTCCTATCTGTCACTATCATATTCTTTTTTTAACTGAAAATCTTTTAATTTTTACAGAACAACAACTTTCTTTCGGCGGCAAAAACAAGCAAGCGGCGGGAAGCAAAAAAGTGGCAGGAAGACCTAGGAAATAAATATGTTTTTATTACTGTGCCTTTTATTTCTTAAATTAAATTTCTAAGTGATAAAATGAAAAGAAAAAGTATTCCTTAATTTGTTATATACCTATTATTTTTAAATATTTACTTAAATTTTTATTTCCATTTCTTCGCTCTGGTGTCGAGATTAAGCGCGGCGCGCAATGCCTCCAGAATTCGGCAGAAAGTAGGGAACGGAGTGTTTTAACACTAGGTTCCTTCTGCCTAGCCTGCTGTGTGCGAGAAACAGCGTGAAGCTGATTTATTTATTTAGAAACAGATATATAGCAAAAAACTTATTTTGACGCTATAAAGGGAATCAAAACTTATTGGCAGGGTGCATAGTACTAGGTGACAGTATTATAAACGCTCGCAGCGCTCATGGTGGCCAAAAGTAGAAAAAGTTTAGGCTTTGTCACTTATTAATGTCAAAGCAATCTGTTCGACTTATCGTTTTACTAAGTTATTAAAAATGAGTCACAGCAGTTGCAATTGTTCTACAATGCAACAAATACATTTACATGTAATAGATATATTTATAGCGAAGTATGTGATGCAGAAATACAAACAGAAATAGACAACTCAACTATTTATATAAAGAATTACAATAAAATGAAGAACAAAATATGTAATACCCTTGAAAAAACATACACAGATGTGGCGACTTCAACAAAAAAAAAATATTTTACTGGGTTTTCATCTATCTGTAATGATGAGAAACATATAGATCTTGCAGGTGTAACATTCAGCAATTTCCAATTATTATTGAAAACATTAGCAACTAAACACAAATACAGTATTAATGGTTTTTTTTTTATTTTAATTATTTTTTTTTCTTAAATCACATTTCGTTTCGTTCACGTTTTGATATTATAATAATCATTTATTTAGAAAATAAATTATTATAATAATATCAAAACTAGGTAACTACTATACTAACTGCCATTAAATTTGCTTTGTTTCCTTGTTTTTCAGTAAAACTACAACTAAAAAAAGTAGTAAACAAATTCTGATATAACCAAAATAAAACTCAATTTTGAATAGAGATTACTTACCTCTCTCAATTTGAAAAACCAGAAATGATTTATCGACATTTTTTCCACCCAAATCACAGTAATTAAGTAATATAAATGAATTTGAAAGTATTTTACGAATATT
>DWQW01011333.1:0-11511 GCA_018249695.1 Heliconius erato demophoon
TGTACGTAGTTTAGGTGACAGTACAAAATTATGGCAATGATGTTTTTGTAATGTCACCTAATTGAATAAATCAAATCAAATAAATCAACTTCACGCTGTATCCCGCACACAGCAGGGTAGGCAGAGGAAACCTAGTGTTAAGACACACCGTTTTCCACCGAGTTCTGGAGGTGGTGGAACTCAACCCCGCGCTTTGCATCGACACACAACACACACACGAATATAAATGTAAATTAATATTTCAATTCCTCGAGTGGGGATCGAACCCACAAACAGTCGATCATACAATTTGTGCCCCTGCGTCACGACTGGCTTCTTCATTTCATTTATAGCTATACTTAATATTACAAACTGAAGTGTTTGTTTGATTAAACGCGTTAACCTCAGGAATTACTGGTGTAAATTGGAAAAAAACATATTGGATAGCCCATTTATCGAGTTAAGGTTTAATCAGTAACCACGTTAATCGTTCGACGCAACCCACTGTACCTGCGGCCGTAAATACTTCCGACTTTTAATATTTCATGTATCATACACACTTCTTAGTTATTTTCATTTGACCGCACGGACGAAGCCGCAGGTAAAAGCTAGCTTAACTAAATAATTAATTAAGTAAGCAGTTAGAGGCCGTTTTGGCGCAGGGGCACAAGCGTGCCAACTGTAAAAGCGACAGTTGTGGGTTCGATTCCCACTTGGACGAATGAAATATTTAATATTTTCTATTTCCTCGTTTTGGTAACGAATCTGGTATCTTCCGCTACTAAACACGTAATGTCTACAGAATTATTGTAAACAATAAAGGAAAGCATTTAAAGTAAAAATTCATTTAGGTAAGCATTGTTCCCGCGGGATACAACGCGGAACGCAACTTTGCCTGAAATGTAAAAATTCAACGTAACATAGCTTGTAGGAATTTATATTTCCCGAGAAAATAGGGAAATATGAAATTATCATTTCATAATTTTATTTTATGTCAAGTAGGTAGTGTCCCGCTCGCGGCTTCGCCTGATTGGACTAGACTATTAAATGTATATTATAAAATATTTTTTTAATTCACTCTGTATACCGCTAATAGCAGGGTAGACCGAGGAAAGATTTTTTTTGGTTTCACGCTGTATATAAAGCTAAGTACACAGCAGGATATAAGGCTTTATAATTAACTAAGGTGTTAGAATATACATATATCCATACCTATATTATAAATTCGAAAGTAACTCTGTCTGTCTGTCTGTCTGTTTTTTACGCAATCAGGGCCGCTTAATAACGCTTATTCGAGTAGTAGATTAGTTAGATTTTCATAAATTTCTTGGTGTGGTGTAAGTTGCGGCCCTACGCGGCATCGGCATAATATTATTTAAGTATTTATTATTTAAGGAAAGAATTGTTGGTTATTTCATCTCGGTTGGATGGTTATCTATACCGTTGTTATACACTTAATAAATTATAGTTTTAGTTTTTTGGGATTTTATTTGATATTGCTCGCAAAACTTATCTATCATATTTAATGTAGAAAAACGTGCAAGGAAAACGTGTAAAAAGATTTTTCCCAGGTAAATCAGTAAAATCGATCACTGAAAGTCTAATAAAAATCAGTTCAGTTATTTTGGATATTAGCTCGGGGAAATAGAAAGACAAACAGACAGACTTACTTTGATGATATTAATAAAGTAGCTGGTTTTGTTTAGTTTTTTTTTATTAATATTTTAATATGATTACGTTTACTCATATTTTTTTTCATTTAAATTAGATATTTTCAAAAACAATTTCATAAATATATCTAATAAGCATTCGTATAGTTCAAGGGGGCGAAGCCGCGTCCGGGTCCGCTAGTATATATATATACAATACTAGCTGTAGTGACGGCGTCAGGTCACCTTGTTACCCTCTACCACATCTACACTCCTTTATAATTACTCTTTGACGTCTCAACCCTGATGTTAGAAGTGCAAAATGAAAGGGCGTCGTCAATTATCTGCATGCAGTTCACTTGAAGTGATTCGCTAAAGGTATCGAAATTAATTGACACGCTGTCGCGTGCTCCACCTACGCGTATACATATATATATGCATATGGCATTACGCGAAGTACGCGAAGCGGACAGGTAACAAAGTCGAGGTTTTCGATTTTGATTTTTTTTTATATATTAGAGCTATATATATATGGGTTTTCAGCACAACCGTACAATATTTTTATAGTACTAAGTGTTTAGCTTAGGATTTATGGGGACTCAAAGTCGTAAGTGACTAGTGGATATGGACTCTTTCAAATCTCATTATTCCGTATTAACTTAACTTAGCTTCACGCTTTATCCCTAGCGGGGTAGTCAGAGAGAAAGAAGCGCCAAACGCTACGGTCTCTACATATCTCTTTCGCCTCGTCCTTTGTCATGAACCTCTTCATACATGCCCTCCGGGGGGCCCTCATGCTTTTTGACGTTGCGTGACCTTCCTAAAGTATCTTTGATACTGTGTTTTCGAAGGACAACCGAGGTCTCCCCCTATTTAAGTAGTAGACTAGATTCCTCAATAAATAAGCTTTTTATTGGTATTTTAGTTAAATAAAATTGTTTTATTTTTTTTTTGAATAAAACATGCAGCATCGGATGAAATGCTTCAGGACTGAAACCAATGCAGCTCCTAAACGGCTATCTATTCACTATATGTTGTTATTATATTATGTATTAGTTATGCGTATTTTTTAATTTCATTTCATAAAATAAAACCATTTTTTTTTACTATAAAAAATTAAATCTTCGACTCATGAGTGGTCAATTTATGTAAGATTCTTATTTTGGATATATTAAATCTGGAGCTATTTAGTAAAGAAGCCCCGCAAGGCCCTTTTAAATACAAGACCATGGGCGAAAGCCTAACACGCATTGATGTTCGAATCTCAACTAAAAATCAGAGAATGGAGTATCTTGACACTAAACCCAACTACTTCCCCTACTTTGCCTGCCTGCCCCACTATATGCGAGATAGAGTATGAAAGGTAAAGTTGCCGCGTAATACAGAAAATTACCTATTAGCAAAATTATAATTAAAATTGATTACAGGTTCATTCGATATGTATAAGTTCTTCATAACTCATCAAAGTGTTGAGAGCTTTAGTAGAGCTTTGTGAAAAAGCTTGACGTATTTTGAAACTGATACTTTAAGTTCTAAGGAATAACTTATTACCAGTTTTCGCTTGTAAGAATTATAAAAAAAATTTATGAATCGATAGCATATACACGAAAATGTAATGGGTTCAATCCCCACTCGGGGGAAAAATTCACTTTAATTTTTTGCTCTGGAAAAGCAATATGCTACACAAAATATGTATTGACAAATGTGAATTGTTTGCCCTTATTTATAGATAATGTTACGGAAACCTTCATGCGCGTGTCCTACTCGCACATGGCCGGCTTTACGAGTATTTATGAAATTACTAGAATAAAGTAAATAATGTTTAATAATCAAGAGTTATACTTGATTAACCTTAGTTAAATGTTCTCTTTACGTGACATTGTACTGATGGTGATGTCGTCGGTGAATCACGCGATATATAGGTGTTTGTCTATTATTATGAGTAAACTAACAGTTGCCCGAAGCTTCGTTTGTACGAAAAGTAAAATAAAGTAGAGTAAGTAAAAACTCATTTTTTCCTGTGCCTGTTGAATCTTAGGAAATCCTGCTTAGTGTTCGTCTACCCTATTGATGATCCTTACATGCTAAACTTCATTGTTCTACGCCGCGTAGTTTCAGCTGACTAAAATAATATATAAATTCAATAATTTTGTGCTGATTATTTTTGAAACAAAACATTTGAATTTGTTATGAATATTCACACTTTTGAGTATATACGTATTTTCTAATTGACATTGAGTAAAAGGATATTTTTCTTCATGCTGTTATCCCACACATAGTAAAGTACATAAAGGGAACCTGGGAACCTAGTGTTAAGTAACTTCGTTCCCATTAGAATACTTACCGAAATATAGATACTGACTGATAGAATACTTACTGGTACCTAAGATCCACGGGCAGTACTCTATAGGTTTTGACTACGTGGCGTATTTCATATAAAATGCAACAGAAACTTATTTTTCGATTGCGTTGACTCATGAGCTTAATTTCTGCTCTAAAGGACTATAGACATAAATATTTAATTTACATTTCATCTCGATTTTTCCACATAATCTCGAGATAAATGCTCTTGACAGACGAACAGACGGCCAACAAAGTGATCCTATAAGAGTTCCGTTTTTTTCCTTTTGAGGTACAAAAATCATATATGCCAAAGAACATTACAGCGCGTATATAAAGTAATATAAAGTATAAAGGCACGTTCAAATGGCTCTAGAGTACTAGCGGTTCACTTCTTTGAAGTTCAAGTGTCAGTCGTGGCCTACATCTACGTCTATAACTAGGTATTTCTAGGTACTTCTACACAGCTGTATTATGTGCATTTTAATGAAATTTCCACTTGGCAATTAAGATTTTTGTTACTAAACTTATGTTTAGTTTCTTTTTATAAAAAATCTACGTTATTTCTTTACAATATTATAAACTATTTTCTAGTTTAGAGCTTTAATTATGTTGAAAGTCAGTTTTAAATTTAAAAGTTACTTAAAACGGCGCAGTTAAGTTACGTGAATAATGTTTAGGCTATTATTTTAGCTTCACGCTGTATCCTACACATAGCTAGGCTAGGCAGATGGAACCTGGGAACCTAGGGTATTGACACTCCAATTCCCATTAAGTCACTTCCGTTTCTTCCCTTTGAACATTGGAATTTTCTTTTGAATATTGAAATAATTTTTATTTTATGTTAAATGGTGCGTGAAATGCGCGCTTTGCCTCCTTAAATGAAAATATTAAATGTTTCTTTTCTCCGAGTGGGAATCGAACCCACAACTGTAGCAATGAAAAAATGTGCACTACATTCTAAATCCTGTAATAATTGTATGATTGGTAGTAAATATCTAAAATTAGGGTGGAAAGTGGGAAACAGTGTGTCTTGAAACTAAGTCATCTCTTTTTACCAAGTTACATACAGGCTATAATATGTTTAGCTTAACGAGGTTTATCAATGCAATGAAAATATGAAATATTTCATTCTACGAGTGGAAATCGAATCTACAACCATCGCGCTAACAGTCGTGCCCCCGCGCATAGATAATCTGTATTTTCATCTTTTGAGACTAGTGAACCAAACGTCTCAAAGGGTCACGGTCAGTAAAAACAAACAACGAAGTAAATATGCTTTATTTTAGCTTCTTCTACTGTTTTTCACCTCTCCATAGAAACATTTTATATCTAAGCTAAAAATAGTAATAAAAATCCTATAAGTCGTAACCTAAATCAGGTCTCATTTGATCGAAAAGAAAAAAATGGCTTCACGCTGAATTCTGCATATGGCAGTGTAGAGAACATAGGGTTTGGGTACTACGTTTCGTATCTAGCTTCCCCAGCTTTAAAGATATTTGAGATTTATTGAATTTTTTTTTGAATTGAACATTTTATAATATCACGTTTTTTTAGATATTTGTTATATATGAATGTATAATAACATAGAACATTTTTTTTTTAAATTATATTGTCATATATTAATGTCACGTCGATCAAGCTGTGGCCGTGGAAAACAGCAGCGTTCGTAAAGTCTAGTGTAAATATTATGTAAATAGTTGTAATTATATACGATAAAAATCTATTGCGGGCGTCGTGGCATATATGAAATTCGAACTATATACTCAGATTTACGGTCCCATGAGTTCCTGAAAAAATCGTATTTCTAACTTAAAAAAAAAGATATGGCCGTTTACATCGCAAAATTTAGTATTAATTGAATACACAATATACAATTGGACATTATAAGAGGAATCAAGATTGATGGGGTACTTCTGGTTGACATAGAATTATGAAATTTAACAGCTAGCATCCACAGGTAATATTAGTTCAGGGAAAAATCTAATAACTATGTATTTGTGGATAAATCTTAAGAAATAATAGTCTTAAAAGGAGTAAAATTTGGTATTAAATCCGCTAGTATAGTGAGTGGATACGGAGGAAAGGGCGCTGCGCCACTGCGCCACGACTGCCTCCAATAATGTTAGAGGAATAAAATTTAATATCGCTCGGGAATTGAAGTTTGCAAAGTAGTTAATACCACAGGTTCTTAGGATGTCATACTTTATGTTGAATTTTAATCGAATTCATATTTTGGTTATCTATTTGAAGTTATTTTATATAATAAGTTATCTCTACTCGGGGCTATCAAGTTATTTTTTTTTTACTTCATGCTCTATCCTGCACATAGCACCTTGATAGAGCACTCTGAGGGAACCTTGGGAGCCTAAAGTTAAGACACTCCGTTCCTAACAAGACACTTCCGTTTTCCACTTTCCGCCAAATTCTTGAGGCATTGCGTGTAGAGTAGCGGAACTCAACATCTTGATACCAGAGCGAGAAAATGAAAATATTAGACATTTCAATCCTCTGAATGGTAATCGAGACACACAACCGTCACTTCTACAGCCGCACACTGCTGCCAATGCGCCACGACGATCTCAAATATGTCTATCGAATCTCACTGTACCTACAGTTAAAGTTACCTCCCGCAACGACTAGTTATTTAAATTCAAACACGCAGGCAAAGTAAAAGCTCCTTATGATATAAACTTTCATCCGAATGGGAATCAAACTCCCAATCACCGTCATATGGGTATACTTATATTATATAGTCGTACATAATATATATAAGTATACCCCAGTTGTTCATTTAATTTAGTTTATATAATATTATACTCCGAGTAACTGCTACAACATCTAATAATATTATATTTTAATTAATGTACAAGAGGCCCCCGTTACACTGTAACAACGAAGTCTTTCAGATTTAAGTTATAATTAGCCTTAAGATTTTTCAAGTAAAATTAAATTTAAATAAATATTTATTATTGTATCATATTTTATTTATATAATATAAATTAAAATTTTATACATATACACACACACAACAGGGTAGGGTAGGCAGAGGGAAACTAGTGGTAAGACACTATGTTCCCCACTTTTCATTTTAGCATTCCGTGTTTCCGTGAGTGGTGGTTCTCTACGCCGCTTTGGCTCGACACCAGAGCGAAGAAATGGAAATATAAATTTAAATAAACGCCGTGTCTATCAGAACCCGAAAAGGAACATATAACTATCTCCGAATGAGGATCGAACCCACAACCATCGTTTACCATATGAGGAACGTATACCATTTAGCCATGACGGCTAAATGGACCACCAGTAAAAATATAAAGTGAAACACTGTAAAAATATATGAATGTTACACTGTTTGTTATTTCAAATACTGTCCGTGGTTTCTAAAATAAACATTTATATAATATTTTGAAATTCTGAACCGATATTGTTATTAAATTTACATTTACTCATATAATATTTACACCCCTTTAGAAAAATTTTTTCTTCAGAAAGATACAAGTTCGTTACCAAGAATTATGTATTTAATTATAATTTGATGAAGAAATATTTCTTTTTTCTGTTTTTCTTTTAGCTTAAAGCTTTATAAGAGGGTAAGAACACAGAGAATTTAGTGTTAAGGAATTTTTCAAACAGATATTGTTATAATAATAACGTGAAGATATAGCAGTGATACAGCGTATTTATGTAAACACGATGGCTTTGGGTTCGATTCCCACCGGAAGAAACAAATTATTATTCTACTTGCTCTGGTAAAAAAATTAAGCACGGCGATGAACCTGCCACTCAACACTCAACGTCTCAAGGGCCAAATTGGGCCAAAGGTGAGGAAAGAAGTATCTCTGTTATGGAGATTATTTGGGATAAGCACAAAGACAGACAGTAAACAAAATAGTTAATTTTTAGTTTTAGTATCGTATAAATAACTATAACCACTTGAAAGGATCGCGAGTATTTAGATATCATAGACAGACACTTCAATTTTATTTAAATATATATATACATTATTTTTCTTATGGTCGCGTTATCAGTAAAAACTGCAAATTAAATTAAAATCTAAGAAATAATTAAGGAATATTTAAGCGTACTTTGTAACTTTATATCTTTATAATACTTTTAAATATAAAGAATAACATGTATGCTCTACATTAGATTTATTTATAAGTAGAGTCAGATGCTTATTTACTACATCACAGTGCAAAATAAGCGTAAAGTAAAAAAAGACAGTATCACAAATAATATAACTTTATAAGTGAGTGGGTATTAATCAAGTCAAATATTTCGTTGTATAAAAAGTATACGTTGCGTTTTATTTCCATATTACAATACATTTAATTTGAAGCCTGGTAATGAAATATTTGATTTATGATGAAATATAGTAACGATAGCTTGTGTTTTATATATCCTTTCAATTAAATAAAATACATTTTTGTTGCGTCACGCTGTATGCCGCACGCAGCAGGGTGGCGAACCTAGTGTTCAAACTCTACATTTCCTAACTTCCGCCAAACTCTGAAAGCATTGCGTGTTGAAAAGCGGAACTCAATGCCGCGCTTTATCTCGACACCAGAACGATATTTTTTTTTGAGTGGGAATTGAACCTACAACCTGTCGTGTGTACAGCCACACTTTGTGCCCCTGCGCCACGATCACATCATGTGGGACGTCCAATTTCAAACCAGGAAACTGAAACTATGGTAGTGCATTGCAAAAGCCTGATACAAAATGATGTTTTAGATGTTTTAAGGGAGAAATGATATTGTGCGAGTATGTGAGAGGCGTAGAGAGATTCTTTTTTATTAATACACATCAAGCATTGTATAGAATCTTGGATCTTACAATTCCTCTTATACTTAATTTATGTATTCAATGAGTTCAAGGCTCAGTTAAAAAAAAGCTACAAATTTCTTTTTGTTTATATGAATTTTAAGATGTAATACAGTTATTAACTAGCAATAATCGCACCTCTGATTAATCTAACTTTCGCGCTGTATACTGCATAAAGCAGAGTAGGCATGGCGGACCTTAGAACCTAGTTGTTAAGATATTCTGTTCTTATTAAGACACTTTCGTTTCCCACTTTTCGCCGAATTAGAGGCATTGCGTGTTGAATGGTGGAACTCTGCGCCGCGGCTTGCCTCGTTACCGGAAAGATTAAATATTTTACTCCCCCGAGTTGGAATTGGACCTACGATCGTCGTATTTAGAATAGCACGCTTATACCATTGCATCACGCCGCCCGGCCTCAAAATCTGTAAATACCTAAAGATAGAGTTAATTTGTATGTTTCTAATAAAAAAAATATATGTAACAAAAATACGCTTATTAAAATAAAAACATTTTTTTATAATTACATGCTATATGGCGCATATAGCAGCGCAAATGGAGGACAGCGCCTGTCGTTAAGACATTACATTGACCATTTATTACCTAGTTAAGTAGTGCAAGTCTACGCCGCGCTGTAACTAAAGCGAAAAAATTAAAATTATTTATTCCTCGAGTGAGAAACAAACCAACAATCTTCACAGCACGATGACCGCTTTGCCAAAAAATATTTTAATGATTTTTTCTAGTGCTTGACTATATACTCGTATATTTATTGAAATTGTTGCATATATTTTTTAAGTGAATATGTATAAAAAATAACTTCAAATAATTATTAGGAGCTTTTAACACTTACATTGAAGCTTCCAAATTAAAAAATACACTTTACCATGATATTACAAATTCGAACAAGCCATCTCTACCTATTTTAAAATATTCATTTATTCTGTTGAATGCTTAATGCATTTAAATTCGTCACTCAATGTCGTTTTTAATTACAAAATTAAGATATTTTAATTTATTTATATGCCGAGATTGATTAAAAAATATATTAGAAATTTAAGAATAAAATATATAATGATGTCGTGGTGGCGACGTGGGACAGTCTATGGGTGTAAGCGTGGTGGTTATGGGTTCAATCCCCACTAGGGAGAATGAAAGGGCGGTGTATAAGGAACGAAGTCTCTTACCACTATAATCCTTTAACCAACCCTGTTTTGCGGGACATAGCTGTAGCGGATTTTTTTTATACAGTCCTCCGAAATGGTTCAATATAAATTAAAGAAGTAAGAAGTAGGGTGATCTTACTGGAGGGAAAATTATATACAAATATTTATTTAATATTACTTTAAGGCGTAAAACAAGTTTTCAACTGGAAGAAAACTGAGTGTCTTAAATAACAAATATACAAAATAAAAAGCTTCCTGCTTTTCTCACATAGCAGGGTACGCAAAGGGAACCTGGTAACCTAATGTTGAGACACACCACTATTTAGAAGTAAATTACAAATTATAATATTTTTTTTATATTATTTATACAGCAAAACAGATATTGCTAATATTTCAATGGAAGAGCAACTGACTGTAAGCATGATATTTATGGGCAAGAAAAAAGCTACGCCACTCAATACAGCCGAATCAGAATTCGTTCGAAAAGTAGAGAATGGAGGATATTGACACTAGAGCACTTGCAAAGTAGATATAGAGAAATATCTACTTTGCAATCCGGGAAACAGCGTGCAGCTACTATTCGCTTATAGCATGGTAGGCAAAGGGAACCTGTGAACCTAGTATCAAGACACTATAAGTAATCGGTTCCTCAACCTTTATGTAAATTAAAATGTAGAAAATATTTACAATAAATATAAGTCTGTAACATAGTAAATTCCCAAAGTAAAGATAAAACAGCTAATTTTAACAATTAAATAGATATATAATAAAAAAATTATGGAAATTTCCTTAAGAAATTTATAACTGGGATGATTTAAATTTATTGTTTAATAAATATATTGATGAATTAAAATTGTATGCTTTAATTTAATTTGGTTTAATGTAAAGTTTGATATTATATACTAAAAATTAATAAAATAATATGTTTGCATAATGTGTACCAATAATGAGTTAATTTTAAAGGAAAACAGTTTGTGTACTGAATATTTTTTTTATCTTTGTTATATGCGGCACACAGTGGAAACCTAGTGATGTGACACTCCATTTACCCATTAAGATACCTCCGTTCTTTACTTTCCGCCGAATTCTTGAAGCATTATATGTTGAGAGGTGGAACTCAACGCTGCGCTTTGCCAGTACCAGAGCGAGAAAATGAAAATATTGTTCTCCTGAGTGGTAATCGTATACAATCCATCGTGTATACGATAGTATTCCATGACGGCAATATTAATAATGTATACTAATATTATAAACCTTTGTTTGATTAAACACGCTAATCTCAAGAACTACTAGTTCGAATCTAAAAAAAATAATGTGTCATGTATCATAAACAACTCTTAGCTTAACTCCGCGGGAACAAAGTCGTAAGAATAAGCAAGTTTTTATATATTTCATAACTACAAACCTTGTAACAGTCTAAAATATAAACAAACATACGATAAGTCAAAAGTTACTTATTATACAAACACTAAATATCACAGCACACTTAACACTGAGGCCACGTTTAGTTTAATCGAAAATTGCTTAGCATTAAAAGATTTTGAATTATT
>DWQW01011334.1:0-11511 GCA_018249695.1 Heliconius erato demophoon
TTATAATTAATCTAAACAAATTAACCGATACTAAGAAATAAATATGCACTAAGAAAACAACGTAACAACGGTTTTCCTCCATAAATTACCTCCAATTTTGTCCAATAATGGCATTATAAATGCATTTGCGTCATGTGAAAACTATGAAGATGATAAAAAACATGTGTTATTGTGTCGATACACGAACCATTGTCTATCTCTATATGAAATACGTACTTACATATGACTAACTACTATTATACTATAAAGTGATTAATTTAAAAAGTTAGTCAGTCTTAGAAATTCACTAGACCATTTGATGTATATTAAAAAGACTATATTAATATTATATTTTATTATAATTTAAATAAATTAAATTGGTTGTGGTTAACCGACCAATTTACAAAGTCGAGAGTGGTCGAAGGTAGAAATAAAAAGTTGATGCAATCAATCTTAACTCACATTAAATGATGTTTAATCGGTACGAGTGTCAATTTAATTCTATTAATTAATTCTATCCATTTAATGCACATTAGCTTAACTGAACGTCACTATAAACTTATAACTAAAGTGATAAAGAATAAAATTATTGATTTCTTTCTTACTTAAGACTTATATTAAAATTATATACAAACAAAAGGTTAAATGATTTTTCAGCACCATTATAAAAAAGACAAGCCAAAATCTATTTCATATTCAAAGAAACAGCGTAGTTTTTGTTAAATCTTATGATTACACTATTAAATTAATGATAAGTATATTAAATTAAATTAAAAACAAAAGAAATCTAATATATTGATGAATAATCATGAACACATCATGAATAGCTATTTTTTTTATTCGGACTAGACCAAGTGTATCCACCAATATTCTTGTTAAACAAATATTTCAATATTGATTTTACATAGTGTGCGTATTCAGTTAATATATTATTATAAAGAAGACAAAAATAAAAAATAAGCTCTTAGCGGCCTTATACGGTTCTGTTCAATATATTTTGCTCTTCGATTAATGTTAAAAAAAAAAAATTAGCACACTGAAACCTAGTGACGATTACATGGTTTTATAATGTATGCTCATTTACATTAGAATGCACTTCTCAGACAAAATTTGAATTAAACAAAAATTATGCATTAAAAAAAGTTATTTTTTAATTTACTTTTATATCGATTCTCTTACGTTTAAATCAAATAATACATTTCTTTTAGAAAATTCTTTGTCAGTGCATTGTTTTTAATAAAATTAATATTGCATAACCTATATAATAAAATCAGCTTCACGCTGTTTCCCGCACACAGCAGGGTAGACAGAGGGAACCTATAGTTAAAACACTCCATTCCCAAATTTCCGCCGAAATCTGGAGGCATTACGTCTTGAGTGGCAGAACTAAGCGCCGCGCTTTGCCTCACCTCAAAGCGAAGACATGGAAATAGAATTTTAAATATCTATTTCATTTCATCGAGTGAGGATCGAACCCACAACCAGTCACGTTTACAGTCACATTATGTGCCCTGCGCCACGACTGGACATAGTATATAACCAATAATTGCTTAACACATACTCGTAACTCAATAAAAATAAAAACAAAAACCTAGCACTAAGCTAAAATAACCGTAGACAAATAACGTCACATGAAGTACACGATTTTTTTTCAGACTTTTCCCACTACTGGGATATATTAGGTAAGTTTAAAAATTATGAATTTAAAAAGCAATTCCAAAATTATTTTGTTCACACAAATTCCCGTGTTTTAAATACATATTTTAACGCAATTTAAATGTCACACTTCCAAGTTTTAGGAAAAGGGAAGGGCTCTCCTGCCTTCCCCTAAAAATGTGACATAATTTATGTACGACTCCTTATCATATACAAATATCGATATTCATATGAAAGATTCTATAATAAACAATTGTTATTTATATAAATTTGAAGCATTTCTGCTTGTCGTGAGGTATCCTGGTCTTGAAAAGCACAGAGTCCGCTCTATACTGAGTCGATAACAGCGGCGTGTAGCCCATCACCTGGTAATATTAAAATTTATATTAAAACAAGGAAAATAAGGAGACTGAACGGAAAGAACGGTATTTTTCAAGCAACTACATTTTTGTTTTATGTTATTTACTTAAATAATAACTAATTTATTAGATAGTATTCAAGCAGTCGACAATGTAAATGTTTTAAAAACATTATTTCCTTAACTTTTATTGTAACAAAAAAACCTTTTATATCATATTATTATTCAATACATACATAATCGAAAATTATTTATATTTCTTAATTCATATTAAAAGATTGCCTAACTTAAGCCTATTCTGTAAGTATAGCTTCTTCCAACCATTATATGCAATCATCTAGTCTGTTAATGATTAACATGTTCTACATATTATTTAATATTTTTATTTATTCTTTAATGTTACAGTGAAAGTATGAGTTTTACCTGAGAGAAAAACTGTATACATTTGTGTCGTTCGTGGAAGTGTGTTTCGTCAGCGGAGAGCGTAACGGGACAGCCGGGACAACGGAATGTCCAACGAGATGTCACCTGAAAAACAATTTGTTATTAAGACAATTTAAATACTTAACGTTACTTAATTTTTTAGCTTCACGCTGTACACCACGTATAGCAAAATAGACAAAAGAGAACCTAGACCTGTATTTATAAGCCGCTCTCAACCCTGAGATCGATCTTGAGAAGCCGTTTTCACTTATAAATGATAATACAGTACAACCTCCATATAACGACTTCTTCGATATAACGATTTTTTCAAAAACCCCTAAAACTGCCCGTAAGAGCTAATAACAAATACTATCAGTTTACTACATTCAATTTCTCTTTCACATTAAATTTCTGTCTCAACAGGTTCAGGCTTGTTCAGTATTTCGTATGTTATTATTGTCTGGCGTTCAGTAATGTAAACAGTAATTACTGCTGTTTAAATTGTTGTTAAAGTTTGCAATGGCTGATAAACGAAAAAGCTACGATCAATATATTTTTTTTAACCTTGTTAAAACGAATCGTAGTCCCTCCTAACCTCTGTAATAAAGAATGTCATTGTAACCAATTACTTGATATAGCGAAATATTTTCTGATTCCCTTCAGTATTGTTAAATCGAGGTTGCACTGTATATAAATGAAAATCAATTCACTCCGTTCTCTACTCTCCGTGCAATTTTCGACACAATAAAAGTCTATAATCTATATCGATCGAGGCCAGTCGTGGCGCAGCGGCACAAAGTGTGACTGTAAGATCGACTGGGAATTCGATCCCCACTCGAGGAGCTGAAATATTTACTTAAATTTATATTTCCATTTCTTCGCTCTGGTGTCGAGGCTAAGCGCGGCGTTGAGTTCTGCCACTCAACACGCAATGCCTCCAGAATTCGGCAGAAAATGGGGAACGGAGTGTCTTAACACTAGGTTCCCTCTGCCTACCATGCTGTGTGCGGGATACAGGGTGAAGCAGATTTTTTTTTATTTTATAAAAATCTATATGAACCTTAACAGGTGGTTTCCTCGTAATATGAGAGACAAGGAAGTTCATAGCAATATCTTCGCAGTTCATGTATTCGTCGACGTAGTCGCGTATGGCCGCCGGCAGCGCGCGCCAGTACGCCCACAGGTAGTAGCGGTGTATGAACGCGGCGCCGGTCAGCACCATGCTTAGTTCACAACTGGGGAAACAAAATTAAACAATATTATTTAATCATTAAACTACTGTCAGTCCGTCCAAAAGTAAAATATAGATTGAAAATGCCTAAACATATGTGTGTATAAAACCTATGTTTGCCATCGCTCTTTTAGTCCAGAATAAAACATACCCAGAATATGGAGACAGGCAAAGACTTAATGCCCATTAAAACAACTAAGTTATTTTTAGGGTTTCGTACCTTTTAATGATAAAAAGAACCCTTATAAGATCACTTTGTTGTCCGTTCGTCTGTCTGTCTGTCTGTCTGTCTAGAGCCTTTATATTAGAAACGCTTTCACATATCGAGTTGAAATTCAAACCATATACTCAGATCTACGGTTCTTTGATTTCCCGAAAAATTCGTATTTCTACATTTATTTTAACAAAAAGATACGGCCGTTTATACTTCAAAACATGAGCATTTCGAAACTATAAAGGAAATTAAAATTAATAGGGAGCTTCCGGTTGACCTACAATTATAAAATTTGGCAGCAAGTAAATAATAGCCTTAATTAGCTAGTTCAAGTGAGTTATCAGAGAGGAGAGAACCTGGTTAAACTAAGCATGAATGTCAGGAAAAACTCGAGACGAGCCTGACTCGCGCATATCCGGTCTTATTTTATTTATACCCTTTTTTTTCATTTATACCTTAATTTTATACCCTAGTTTTAATTTGATCAAATAAAAAAAACATTTTTGCAATATGCAATTTAAAAACCTACCTATAATTTGAATTGTATAAGAAACCATTATTAAAGTTTAGATCCCACGCGTGGTATCTGCCAGGGAAGCCAACTATACGGTCACGATGCTCGCGCCATACTCTGTAAAATTGAAAAATATATATATTTTATAAACCAAGCAAGATTTTTTCTGTGTATTAAGTAGTTAAAAGTTAACACCTTTATTTATTTAAATACATTAAGTAAACGTATTAACAACTTAGTGTCAAGCTCAAGACATTAACTGACTTTCCGCCTGCTGCATGGGAGGGCGTGGGAAGGAACTCCTCCTTTCTACGTATTCGCAAATGTGAATCGAACCCGACGACTAATTCCACTTTCAATAATTTAACTAAAATATACTAACTAAGCCAACTATAACTTTTATAATTTATCCACTAAGAATTTCACGAAAAAAAAAATGAAAAACAACAAACCTGAAAGCGAACACAATCTCATCGTGGCGCAGGTGCGCGTCGTCGTCCACGCACAGCACGGCCTCGGTGTCGATGACGTCGTAGGGCAGGAAGCGGTTGTTGAGCGAGTTGCGCGGCGCGCGCACCACCGCCACGGGCGCGCCCGCCTCCGGCCACGCCGCCGCCGCAGACGGGGGCGACACGCCGTTCCACACCACTACCACCTACACCGGGATATATTACACTCTTAGAATATACCAAATAGCTTAAAAATATATTATATTTTAAAGTGAGCAGAGGCACAAAGATGTGACTGTAACGCGGCGGTTGTTGGTTCGATCCCCACTCGAACGTATGAATTAATATTTATTAATATTTTCTTTTCTTCTCTCTGGCACCAGGGCCCGGCGTTGACTTCCGCCGCTCAATACGCAATGCCTCAAAATTGGGGAACGGAAGGTCCTAACACTAAGTTCCCTTTGCCTACACTGATTTATGCGGGTTACAGCGTGAAGTTGTTTTTTTTTTTAATATTTTCATAATGTACTGTCAAGAACATCCAGTTATTACTATAAAAATATTATATTGTCATCGGATTCAGATTCCAAAAGCAATATTTTCGGGTTGTCCTGGTCGCCCTAGCAAGAAAGTCTGGTACTTGCAGGGAAAATATTTGTTTATTATCGTCGGAGTCGTACACGAAGGCAGTATGGTAACCAACAGATGTGCATACTGTAGTTAGTATAAAAAATCATTTTCTTTACAATTTCTATTTGTCAGTACGTTTTATAGCATCATTTATATTTAAAAAAATTTATGTATAAATTTACTACGGATTATTTAACTGTTATTTGATACAAATAAAAACAGTTTTTTATACAAACTATTATTACCTTATTCAAATAAGGAAGTCCGCGCAGTCTAGCTAAGGCCGCAGCCAAAACAGCTTCTCTCTCGTACGTCAATATAACAATTGTGAACTGTTCTCTGGGACGGTCGCCACCCAGAGCTTCGCTGAACTCCTTCCCCGAACCGCCAGCACCAGCTCCGATAGGCCTGAACCCTGCTGCGGAACCCAAGAACCTGGCCTCGGACGTCACCGGGGGGTCCCACGGCAGCTGCGGATATAGAGCAAATGGCTCCCCCCAATCATTCCACATTTCATATCCATGTAATAAGGCCAAAGAGTAGTTTCTTCGAAATCCTGGACTAGGATAAGGTGCTTCAAGAGGTCCAAGCGTCTCCTCTGGTTCCGTATCTACCGCTGGTGGTTCCAATTTGGGTGGATAATAGGAGTCGTTAAATGCTGGCGAACCAATAGATGCAGGCGCAGGTCGAGCAGGAATATTTAAACGCATTCGTATAGTCGCAAGCAAGGAATCTATACTAGACTGCACTGAACTTAAATAGCGTTCCCAAAGTACACGACCTTGTCTCCGAAACACTAACAAGTCGGCATCCGACAGAGCCCTCAATAGAAAATGCAACTCCGTGACTCGGGCTTTTGGCAACAATAGAGCCGCCCTTCGCCAATCCAGCACTTCATCATATGGCAGCCTTATTCTGTCTCCACCTAATATGACGGGTATTGCTCCAGATCGCAACGCTTCGTACAATCTCGCTTGTAATAACGCCGTCGATGCATAGTCATTATCCGCAGGCGCTAGTATTAAACCAAACGTGGAATCACGTAAAATGGCACGTCGCGAACGATCCGTTCCACAAAGTGCCCAATCACCGATCGGTAGCACTGCACGTCTTTCTATTGGTGGATCGCATTCGAATTGGAGAAAAAACACATCCGAAGAAGGTGCAGACTTTGCAGTTTTCTGTAGACATTCTATAAGAAACTTGTCATCATCGACGTTCCGCCCGAGTGGTGTCGGCGTTTGAGACCCCTGAAAGCTAAATATAGCTTATCAATGCTAACAAAAATAAATATAACCAAGACATTTATGCGGCTACTAACCTCAGTATATATTTACGGCGTGCAGGTGCCATAGGAGCACAATCCGCCCAAACGTCTCCTCCAGGCGGTCCCAGCGCCGGTGGTGTTATAATATCAAAACCCGGTCTAAACTTTTGCAATTTAAAAGTTGATTGTGCGATCATAGCACGTCCCGTTGACGCGGAGTGGAAAGCATCACCCGACCCAACAGATAGTTCGCGACGAGCTAAATTCAGTAAAACATGGTTTCTACCATCACCACCCCAGTATGGCAATGACTTTATAGCTGTCTCATTTAATAACAGTTTATACACATCTGTTGTTGAACTGAAAAATATAAAAAATATATACTATATACAGAAAATATATACTATAGACAGGCCAGTCGTGACGCCGGGGCACAAGTGTGACTGTAAAACCGACTGGTTGTGGGTTCCATTCGAGGAGATGAAATATTTACTTAAATTTATATTTCCATTTCTTCGCTCTGGTTCGAGGCGCAACAAGCGCGGCTTTCTACCACTCAACACGCAATGCCTCCAGAATTCAGCAGAAAGTGGGGAACTTAACACTAGGTTCCCTCTGCCTACCCTGCTATGTGCGGGATATAGCGTGAAGCTGATTATATACAGAAAATTTTTCATAAGACAGAGATTTAATTTAGTTTAAATAACTTACGATGGATTTTTGTCTAGTGGGAATCCTTCACCCACTAATACAAGAAACACGCACGCTTCGCTGGGATTGTGCGTAAGGTGGGAGTTATAACCCAATGTTTGGCGCAAAGTGGTTTTGAGAAATCCATCGATCTCAGCGCCTACGAGTGGTGCGTACACGTCGGGGTCATACAAGTATATAGGGAAACCAGATGTAAGGGAGCATCTTGAGTGATCGAAGCATGAATACATGCGACAGTGGATTTCAGAATTTCTATCAATCGGCGATAAGACTGATGGAGGTTGAGAAGGAAGTATTTGTGCAGGGGGTGCTAGTTCTGGTGAATCCCGTCGTATAGCCTCCAACTGAGCCAGCCTGGCCTGGTCAGCTGACACTCGTAATCTTTGTAGCTCAGCAGTAGCTCGAGCATACTCAGCTTTCACATTATCTGCTTTGGCACTAGCAGCTGCAGCTTCTCGTTGTAGCTTTCCCCGTCTCTCTTCTAACTCTCTCAACTCAGTAGATACGGAAGCCTAGTTGATACAAATAAAATAATTCCTTAATATTAGAATATTTTATTAAAGAAAATGATTAGAAAAAATATTTATAGAATCTGTAATGCCATAATAAATATATTAAAATTAATATTTTAATACCTTTATTCGTAACATTTCTTCAATTCTAACTTTAAGGTCAACTACATTCATTGTTGACAAATCTCCAAGGGCCTCTAAGGTATGCCGCATGCTGTTAGAGCCCGATGACATTGAAGATGATTCATACTGCAAAATAAAACATTGTATGTCAGTTTCACACTTTATCCCACAAACAGCTGGGTAGGCAGAGGGAACCTAATGTTAAGACACTCTATTCCCCACTTTCTGCCAAATTCTGGAGGCATTGCGTGTTAAGTAGCATAACTCCACGCCACGCTTTTGCTTCAACACCAGAGCGAAGAAATGGAAATATAAATTTAAGTAAATATTTCATCTCCTCGAGTGGAGATCGAACCCACAACCAGTCAGTTTTACAGTCACACTTAGTGCTGCTGTGTCACAACTGACCTCAAACATTGTAATTATCCCTTATTTGATTTACATTTGCAGGAGAAATAAAAAACAATTGATTGTGCATTGCACTAGTAAGAAGATATTTCACTGTTATAAATATTGCTCCTACTTTAAATTATTAAGATTTATTTAGGGACTAGCGGCCCACTATGGCCACCGGGCATAATATAGGTTGTGAGTTTGATTCTCACTTGTGGAAATTAAATATTTACATTTACTAGCTCTGGTAAAGAGGCAATGCTGAATTCTAAAATGCTGTGATTTGAAAAACCATTTTTTTGTTAGATGATGTTCAATAATAATTCAACTTAAATAAAAAAAAATCAATAATTGAAAAAACCTGAAGTTGTTTTTTTTATTATAAAGAATGGAACATATTTTTTACAAAAATTTAAATTATTTTTAAAGAAAGGGTATGAAAAATCTGTGCCTGCTGCTTTTTAGACCTCCCACTTTATGGAAATTTTGAGCGCTTTACCTCAAATAATTTTCATGTACTATTCCCATGCTTGATATTTGGCAAAAAATAGTAATGCCAAAATAATAATACCAAAATAATCCCCAAAGAGCATGTTAAAAAAAAGCTATTTGGGCAGACTCCTCATAACCCAGCTATAAGGTATAACTGGGTTAGTATAAGAAATTTATCTCCTTTTAATAAGTTAAACAAAAAAAAACTGTGTGTGTAGATAATGGAAATGTTTATTTTTATATACACTAAAAGAATTTATTCATGTTTATAATTACAAAATTCATGCAACATACCAGAACCATTTATTTATATCTTTAACTATGAAAATATTTTATTAATTGACTTCTATAAGAAAAAAAGTTTATCAATTCGACTGTATTTTTTTTTGGTGAATGGTTTTAATTTTTTATAAATTAAACAAATAAAAGAAACACAAATATTACAAATATATAATAGTTAGAAATACCACGAATATAACAACAAAGCATAATCGTATTAATTTAATACATAAACTAAGAGAAAACCAAATAGCTGAATAACAATTAAGTATGCAACATGATTTTCATGAAAAATTAGTGTAGGAGTTTATCAACTAGAATTTAAACAGTATAAGACTAAAATAAATATTTTGAAACCTGATATTTTAATTTTAATGGTATGGGCACAAAAAGTGAGAGCTAAAAATTAACAATCTAAATAAAACAGATAATTAACCAAAAAAATAAACAAACCCAAAGATATATATAATTATCATACCTTTGACAAATAATAATGAGTAACGAGTGGTACCACAAATAATATTATTGAGACCATAAGAATTACTCGAGAGAGTTTCAAGTGGCCAATCCATTGGCAAATTCGCTCATGTAAAAACATTTTTATTGTCATAAATTTTAGTACGCTTCACTAAAAGGTATTCATCATTTTAGATTTCAGTAAAATTACGAAAGGAATAGTAAGAGTTTACGAGACACATTATTCTTTTTTATTTAACACTACTACACTACGTTTTGAATCTCTTGTTGACATTGGAATTGATGATTTGACAATTTGATACACAGAACACATATTATACCCAAATGTTTGACATCATAAAATTGACATTTCAGCCGTAAAAAAAAAAGTTGATATATGTATCATTTTTTTTTGGTGTATTATATTTTTTTCTTCTACTTTGGGTATACCAAAACCAAACAATAATAACTAATTTTAAATGTCACTTACTACTCCATCACCCCACCACCTTTTAGTAAAGGCACCTTTTAATAGTAATGTTACGTTGTAGCAAAAATAAGGAACTTGGTCCATCTGTACCATTCCGACTTTGGAACATATTTAAATTTTAGTTCCGGTTTCGGAACCTTTTTTAATGAATCCTATAGGATACTTTCCTCTTTAATTTTTTTCTTTTGATTTTATTTTTTACCTTTTTAGTATTGCCTTTTCACACTTTCCCGCTCTGACCCGACCCTGGTTATCATCTAGCATAATAGGGTACTCGATAGGATGAATCATACAAGCCCAAATTGAATTGGCGAAATGGAATTATGTCGCTTAATTACAAAGTTCTTATGGATATCTTCCAACACCATCATCAAACCCTGGTTACCATTATGCAACAAAGTACTCGTTAAGATGAATCATACAAGCCTCATTCACAACAAAGAAATTCGATGGAATTATGTCGCATTACAAAGTAGGACATCTTCCAGCTCCATCATCAGACTCTGGTTACCATCTTGTCCATCTAATTTTCCAAACCTAATAAAGTTGCCTCTCTTAATTACTGAGTACCTATGGCCATTTTCCAGCTCCATCATAAGACTCTGTTGATATTTATCCCAAATATAATTACTAAAAATTATCGTTTAAAAATGTATTTAAAAATATTAAAAATGTTTAATAAATAATATTCCCTCTTGCCAGACGATAATTCTTATCTTTGGGTAGCGGAAACTTATTAAAATCTCCCTACAGAGATGCTAACAACATAAATAAATTGTAAAAAGCGTATAAAAATTGGAGAACGACGTAGCTTGATGAGAACGTATGGCTTAGTGGTTAGAGCGCCTGGTTGATTTCCAGGAGGCACGGGTTTGAGTCCCTACGTACGTTCTGCTACGTTCAAATTTTTGTACGTTTTCTAAATCAGTAAATTTAGATAAGATACAAGAAATTAAAGAAATAATTCACTATATACTTATATATATAACAATTTATTATTCCTTAAATTTATTTGACGTAAAAGAAATTAACAATATTGGTAAGTCGGTGGTGACAATGTTATACTTATACAATATAATTAATAATTAGATGAAAACCATTGTTTTATATATTGATAATAGTCCAGAAATAAGTAGGTATACTTACATCGGTAAAAAAAATCAATAATTTAATTAGTTACATTTTAATAATTTCATATTTAAATACCACATTTTTACCTCTGTGATGTTTTAGCAAATGTTTAAATAAAATATCATGACTAAATGTCAGGCCGCACTTGAGGCAATTTTGCTTAGTTTGTTTCAATTTTATTTTACCGCAACAGCCTCTCGAAT
>DWQW01011335.1:0-11510 GCA_018249695.1 Heliconius erato demophoon
TAATAAAAAAACTTTTTGTTATTTACACAAAGAATATTTTTAAAAGGAGGTCGTTTAAATTTCTTCGTGTATTTTTTCCACGATTAAATCAAATTTTACCACCCTATCGCGTGTCCACACGCTGTCCCATTTGAGCGCCGTATTTCTATACATTCGACATTAAACTCAGCATTTAGTATTTGTAATAATAGATTTGGTATGCACATTAAACTGATATGGCTTAGCATGCAAAATTTTAAATAAAATTTTTGTGAATATACATTAATTTTAAAAAAATATGCATTAATTTATAGTTCTTTGTTATGTTTTTTTTTTCAAATAGCAGCTGTACCGCTTGCTATTATGTTTTTTTTGGATTGCAGTTTTAATATCAGGTAGTAAATTTTAAAATATCGTTGAGTCACTTAACACATATGCACAAGGCACTATAAAGTATTGTTTTTTATTTCGACTTAAGAATATCAAATTATTTTTGATTTTAAATGAAATTCGAATATTATCTTAACAAAGTTAAATAAGAATGTATTCAAAATACAACAGTGTTCTTTATATATTCTTGTAAATTTTTTGTCTCGTCTGTTTTGTTTTAAACAAACAACTCATATTCGCAATGTATGTTATTATAATATTTAGATTAAAAATGAATATAACAATTCAGAATTTCGAGTGAGTACGGTTTAAGTGGTTTCGGTAAAGTTTGATGTTATAATATCGAAACTAAAATATATATGAACAGACGATGACGATGAGTTTAATTTGTTACATATTAACAATTCATTTTGGTATAATATAATAGGTATTTTGTATATTCAAAACTTTATAATGAATAGTGATGAATATTATTTTCCTCCATATTGTGCACAAGCGGTCTAATGATTATATTATAACTTTATTTTACTATTACTGAGTAATTTTTCTTTTTTTTGTCAGCTTCACGCAGTATCCCGCACACAGCAGAGTAGGCGGAACCTAGTGTTAAGACACTCCGTTCCCCACTCTCTGCCGAATTCTGGAGGCATTGCGTGTTGAGTGGCAGAACTCAACGCCGCACTTAACCTCGACACCAGAGCGAAGAAATGGAAATATTAATTTAAGTAAATATTTCATCTCCTCGAGTGGGGATCGAGCCCACAACCAGTCGATTTTACAGTCACATCTCATTGAATGAAAATCAGTTTTTTTATACTGAAGGTGTTGGGTTAAAAGAAAGCGTTTAACGTAGGTATATTTACTATTATTATTATTGTATATTTAAGGGAACATTTGATGGTACGGATTTATAATATTGAAAGAAATAAAACGAAACAATATATTCTACATTGTAACGTAGTAAAACTGAATAGTTATTTAATATTAATGAGTTACTTAAAATAAAAATACACATTTTCTGTAATTACGAAAGTCAATAGAATATATGACAATAGAAGCCAATTTCAACGATTTTAGTGGCACACAATCATGTAACGTTTCGCAATACGCGGCTCGGTGAGTAAACATTTCCGGTGAGTGCAAGTGAATTCTGCGATAACTATGGCTCGAGTGAGCACTGTTAAATTTCTTGCTTTAACTGGAAGCTTTGTACTGTGAAAATATATCCATTTGATACATATAGACGTAAATTTACTTTGTACTGTGAAAATTAAATAATAAACGAATAGAACGCTAGAACGCTAAATTAGTTAGCGTCAATTTTTAATAATTATATAAAATATTTTTAGAATAAGAAATAGGAACATTCTGAAATTCCTAATAATAATATAATAGTATAATTGTAAAATTAATCGTTTCTTTTTTTTATCAGCTTCACGCTGTATCCCGCACACAGGAGAGTAGGTAGGCAGAGGGTAATACCTAGTGTTAAGACACTCCGTTCCCCACTTTCCACCAAATTCTGGAGGCAATGCGTGCTGAGTGGCGGAACTCAACGCCGCGGTTTACCTCGACACCAGAGCGAAGAAATGAAAATAAATATTTCACTTCCTCGAGTGGGGATCGAACCCACAACCAGTCGATTTTACAGTCACACTTTGTGCCTCTGCGCCACGAGCGGGCTTAATCGTTTCTGAAATAGTAATTTTATATTTACAAAAAATTTTTAGAACATTATACTTTTGACTTTCAATACCGAATTTGACATTGTATTTATTGTCTTCTTTTCGACAGTAAGTAATAAGTATCTACTACATTTAATATATTTCTATTAAGAGAGTATAAAATTAAAGAGGTCATCGTGGCACAGTGGCACAATTGTGTGACAGTAAACGCGACGATTGTGTGTTTGATTCCCCCTTGGAGGAATTCGTGTTTATTATATTTTCATTTCTACGCTCAGATCACAAATCAAATCACATCCGCAACTATAACGCTTCGAAAATTCGTCGAAAAGTGGAGAAAGGAATCTCACTAAAATCTTTCTGCCTACCTTGGTTCCTATGCGGTATACAGCTTAAAGCTATAGCGATATATGTGGATAACATATAGTAACATTAATAAGATGTAAAGTAGGCATTTAATAAATTCATATCTTAAATATAAATATTCCACGGTGAAGAGTTTAAATCTGCAATCTAGGCGTGCTACTGCAAATAAATAAGCTGTGGTGGTAATACACCCCACTTTGCCACGTGTATACGTTCGAAGTAATGTTGACGTGGGTTGGGGTATCTTGTAAATGTTGATATTACAC
Organism: Heliconius erato demophoon; assembly: GCA_018249695.1. NCBI lineage: Eukaryota > Metazoa > Arthropoda > Insecta > Lepidoptera > Nymphalidae > Heliconius > Heliconius erato. Next base: position 2,687 of record DWQW01011335.1, read on the forward strand.
TGTTGTTGCGAGTTATTTTTATAATAGTATATATAGTAGCTGTTTTTATATGATTAAATTGTATTTAATATTTTGATTAAAAATAGGCCAGTCGTGGCGCAGCGGCACGAGGTGTGGCTGTATAACCGACTGGTTGTGGGTTCGATCCCCACTCGAGGAGATGAAATATTTGCTAAAATTTATATTTCCATTTCTTCGCTCTGGTGTCGAGGTTAAGCGCGGCGTTGAGTTCTGCCACTCAACATGCAATGCCTCCAGAATTCGGCAGAAAGTAGGTGTCTTAACACTACGTTCTCTCTGCCTACCCTGTTGTGTGCGGGATACAGCGTGAAGCTGATTTTAATTTAAAAAAATTTTGAAATGTACAATTTTCATATAGCACTATCTGAAGTCGAATGTTAATAGCTCAATTTATATTAACCATAGCCATAGCCATTGCGCAAACAGCGATAAACGGTTCGTATAATTTGTTTAATCCTTCATACTGTATAATTAATGAGATCGCATTAGGTTTTAGTATTTACATAGTATTGGGAACAGATGTGTATTCAATTCTGCTTAGAATTCTATACTGTACAAATCAAAGCCGTACTAAATTTAATTAGTTTTTAGATCACTATGCAAAATAATTGCCAGTGCGTCCTTGAATAAAATTGTGATAAATGTCAGAACTCCAGATAAGAAGTTTATTCTTATGTTTCTTATTCTGAAATATTACTTGATCTTCAATATAAATATTTTATGTTTTTGGCGTAAGTCGTTACGTTATTCTCATTTTTACATTAGACATTTAATCGAATTTGTAATTAAATAATTTTTCTATATCTTTATAATAGTGGCACAGTATAAAATGTATTGAAATTAAAATAACTACTTTTTAAAGATTTTTTAAACTGCACGTAACGTTTTTATTATTCAGCCAGTTATATATTTAAAATCTACAAGATTTTCATAATATATTTTACATATTATGCTACAAACAAAATATAATAAATATATATATTTTTAAAGATTTTACTCCTATTTTATAGTCTAAATGTAGAAATAAAATTCTGTGAAAAAGAGCTTTGTAGCTGATCGGGTTAATGCTGGCAGATGTTAATCCAGTCCATATCAGTGATAAGCTTCACACATGACAAAAACAACGGTTGACGCTTTAAAAATACATGGAGTATGAAATATCGCATAAGTTCACTGTTTGTTGTTTCACAAATAAATACTAAACCACTTTTATTTTGTGTTTTAATAAATATTTCTTGTTCGTTATTGTATTGAAACATTAATAAAATTAAAATTATACGTAATGCTAGGCTTACTTTTCCTTACCGTAATTTAATTTTCTTACCCTATTTACTCTGATACTGTAAATGAATTCAAGCATTTCTCTCTGTAATGGAACTATAGTGATTTCAATTGCATGATAAATATGATTTAAGACTACCAAACTTCAATAAGGAGAATATTCGTAACCTAGTGAAAAGTTGAAAATGGGGTAAAATATCAATACAGAAAGCAATAACGCGAATTCAGACGGAAGTGGAGAACAGAGTGTATTTCCGTGAAGAATGAATAAGAAGATACTCTTTTTCCCTAATTGTATGAATTAAATATAATAAATAATAAAGATAAAATCTAAACTTACCGTACTGGCATTGGGCTCAGGATCGTGGTGGTAAGTGGATAAATGTCTTATTGGACCCGCCATACCGTCACTACCTACATCACTCTCATTTTTATTTTAAAAAAATTACACTCTCCATTTTATACACCACATTGTGAGTCTAGTACATGGATGACATTTATAGTGATCAAATGAGTCGTATTGCGCTGTGTGAAGGATTTGGTACTAGAATTATGGTTATTATGCTTAAACAAATGAATTTTCCTTAAAATGGGCTTGAATATCACATACAATAATTATTTTGGAATAAAACTGATATATAAAAGTATGGAGTAGAGTACTTTCACATTTTTTAATTATACGAATGTATTTAATTATATGAATATTTTTTAGGCTTTGCGTTTTATTTATTCAGTTCTTAATTATTGCCTTTCGAATGTGGCAGTTATCACACAAAATCATAATTTTATGTACAAGTATTTATGCAAAAACACTATAAAGTCTATAAATTTTAAATAATCAAACAACTCACATGAAAGAAATTTTCAATTATAATTTTATATTTGAAAATTATTTTAAAATGTTTCTTTGTCCTAAATAAATTTAAATGTAAGAAATTTCATAGACTTTCTACGTTTCTATTTCTTTAGGGACATGTGATAAAATACATAAGTTACAAGCCTGCAAGAAAATAACATTCGTATTGCTGTGTAAATAATATATATTTTCAAGTTGAAATATGGGACGTTTTCAAGTAATTTTTCGTACACAGTACATATGAAAGCTTCTTTTAAATATAAAATATTTTTATTATTGTCTATGAATACTTGTACATAGTGTTGTTTTTTATAGGTTTTTTATTAATAAGAACATTATGTAAGGTAAATACTTTAATGATGTTTTATATTAACTATTCGAAATAAATTCCAAAATAAGTAGTGTTTTTTAATTTGTCATCAAATTCGTATATTATGTATATAATTTTATATATTATATTATACTGTGCGAGATTTTTTCACATTACTCATAGTATTATGATATTTTCGATAGCTTTATTATTCAGAATATTGGAGTCTTACTTAATCACTATGCCCTCATTAAAAATTACACTTTAAAAGAATGTCTTTGTTCACTGTATTTCATTATGTGAATAACCGACCGCCTTTTATTTAGCATGTCATAAAATAACGTCGTTAGTTAAAACTTACTATGTACATTTTATTGACATAAAATTATTGAATTATAGCACAAAAATGTAATTTATTTAATAGATATCAAAATCAGGAAAATTTTACCAAATTGACAGGGCCGTTTGTCATAGTAAATAAATAAAAGAAACATTTTTTTTTATATCCAACTAAATCCTGGTAATAAAAAATATTACACTACAGCAAAAAAAGAATTTATTTTTCAAAATAAATATTTTAACAAATATGAAAATTTCCTTTAGAAATAATCACAAATTCAATATACGAGTATAATATAAAAAAAAAAATAATACAACTAATATAAATTGGGTCACGCCTACACAAGGAATCCTGCAAAATATTTATGATAGCGAAGTTCGCGTGGTGCCATGTGCTTGTCGTAGCGCGTAGCACTCGTAGCGGACCGCCCGTAGCTACCGTACCGGCTGGCGTAGCGGCCGCCAGCGCCCGACTGCCGCCCGACCGCCGCCCGACTGCCGCAGCCCGCCCGCGCATTCGACGTGATAATGATTGACAAAATACTTCACCTGTGTTTTCTTAGAACACGTAAACACGTGGCGTGAAACGTGATTAAACAATTGGAGGGTATCGATGTAATATCATTTGCGATTTTTTTTGTGGCTTTTTCGATATTTTCTTATCGAGAAGGAAGGTTGTCGTGATTTAACAAGATAATTCCTAATTGATGTCCAAATAAATTAATCGAAATGGTATCATCGTTTTCGTTTTTTTTTGTGTTTAGTAATTCATATTTGCCTATTATTATATAATATTGGTAAACACATAATATGTATATAATTTTATAACAAAGTAATTTAAAGTTAACATATTCCGGGTATATTGAAAAGTCAAGAACAGGTTGTACGGAAAGTTTCAACAGCGTTCACAAATATTGTTGTTCAAAGTTTTCCCTGTAATTGATATTGACGTGAGCATTAAAATTCCAGCGCAACCTGTTGAAGTCTAAACAAATACATGTTAGACGTTGTATATAGAAAGTTTTGTTATATAAAATGTACGTTTAATTGTTAACCTTATGGGAAATATTTTTATTTAACTTATGGAGTAGATAAACAACTTAGTAATGTGTGTTTTTGCAATTGAATTTTTCTTACTTTTTTTTCTAGGTTAATCTAACTTAACCTAATTTGTATCGGTATATGGGTAAAGCAGATGAAATTATGGCTCCGTTCTTGTGCTCCTGAGCTGGTGTTAATGCGTTTGTTTCAACACTCTTACTCAGTTCTTCAGGCTTCCCGAGAATTTTTGCATGTGTATACTAAAACACAAACAAATATTTTATTTTTTATTTACAATTTTTGTCTATACTGTTGTCTTGTCTGTGCCAATCTTTGGGATAGCTAAACCGATTTTATGGGATTGACACCGTATGATAGAGGGGATTTTGAAGCAACACATATGTTTTTTTTTATCTCGGAATTTAAACATGATCATCATGTTCGCAGACATAATGCATTCACTATCGTATGCAGATATATGAAATAACTAAAATCGCAAAAGACGTAAATTACGATTTGTGAAATGCATAACAGTAAGCATAACCATACTAAAATAATTAATAAATTTTCCATATGTATAGTTCAATCTGCCAACTCCGCGCGGGAGCCGCTGTTGCTAATATAAAAGCTTTAGATTTTATTACTCTGTGTAATCTTCCGCATCTTATGCTTTCGAATCATTTAAAGACATTTAATTTTCAAGAGACTAAATAGCGTTTTCTGCCTTATCCAACCATAGAAACTTTCTTTTATAAATATGAATGTATATATGATAATAATTTTGAAATTATTATGACATACATCTATACTAATAAATTAAAGTATGCATATTTAATCTTATTAAAGAGCAATAGATTTCGTCCATATTTAATTAATTAATCATTTTCACGCTGCAAAAGGCAGTAGGCAAAGCGAATCTAGTGTTAAGATATTTGGTTCCCCACATTCCGCCACATTTTCGAGGTATTGCATGTTGAGTGGCGGAACCGTCAACCGCCAACCGTCAACACTGATTGCCGTTGCGTTATTAATAAATAATTATTCCTTCCCACGAGCGGGGGTCGAACTCACAACCGTCGCGTTACAGTCACATTCTAGTGTCCCTACGCCACGACGGCCTCGAAATTTAGATGAAATATAAACGAGGCATTTCATAGCCATTTCTATCAAGGCTCGTATTAGCTAACATTAACAGGCAGGCATATTGAAACCGCTGTAAATTGAATGATCCTCGTAAATTCAATCAATGTGAGTATCTTAATTGTATAGCTTCATGCAACGTTTGAAGCTCATTTATGATTTAAAGTGGTCTCTATTAGGAGCATGTTATTGTTATGATTATGGTGATAGTATTTTTTTGTTATTTAGGGAACACGACGAAGTACCACATTACAGTAAATTATATTTTTTATGGCTGTACTTAAAATATGTAAGATCTAAAAGGCATGCGATATAACGAAATTTATTTTTATATAACTTCTGCAGCTGGGTAGCCAGAGGCAACCTAGTGTTAAGACACTCCGTTCCCCACTTTCCGCCGAAAGCTGGAGGCAGTGCGTGTTGAGTGGCGAATATCAACGCAACCCTTTGCCTCGACTCCATAGCGAAGAAATAGAAATATATAAATTTAAATAAACATTTCATTTCCTCGAGCGAGCATGGAACTCACAACCAGTCGGTTTACAGTCACACTTTGTGCCCCTGCGCCACGACTGGCCTCACACAACTTTATATAACTCCAGTACTAATGTTCAACGTTGATTCCTTTCAAAATAGAACGTACAATTTTTAACTAAATGATCTTATATTAATTTGTGATGTTTAATTTTTATTCACATTCATAACAAATTTTCAATGTGGCCACAATAACAAGATAGCCTGTAAAACAATTTACCCGAAATGTAGTGGTAAATTGGACACGTCCATCATTTGCATTTTGACGGCATTTCACTTTATTCAAAATAATGTATCTCTAGGAATTAACCGATAGGCCATCATAGCAAACGTTGAAAATTTAGTGGTCTGTTTATTTAAAAGTATGTATAAAATGTTAATATATAATGTTGTTTTTCACTTGAATACTCAACATATTATGTAGGTATATATGTATGTGCCAGCACATTTTCATATTAAATCAGCTTCACGCTGTATCCCGCACACAGCAGGGTAGGCTGAGGAAACCTATTTAAGACACTCCATTCCAAACTTTCCGCCGAAATCTGGAGGCACTGCGTGTTGAGTGGCGGAATTCAACGCCGCGCTTTGCCTCTATACCAGAGCGAAATATAAATTTAAATAAATATTTAATTAAATCGAGTGGGGATCGGACCTACAACCAGTAAATGTTGTAGTCACACTTGTGTATTTCGTGTCTCTGCGCCACGACTGGCCTCATTTTTTATTTAAATGTTTTTTTCAGCTTCACTTTGTATTTTATCCAAATTAGGGTTAGGTTAGGCAGACGGAACCTAGTGTTAAGACACATCATTACTCCCTTTCTACGAAATTCCTAAGGCATTGCGTGTTGAGTAGCGCGACTCAAAGCCTGTTAATCAGAGCGAAGAAATGAAACTATTAAATATTTCATTTCCTCGAGTAGGAGTCGTACTCAGAACCTATCGCGTCTACAGTCGCACGCTTATACCGACGGCCTCTATATTTTACATAAATATACTTTTATATATTCAAGTAAAAATATACTTCTTTACATTTGTATCTTTCGTTTAACTTTAAAATTTAATTTAAAGTTTGATAATGACGTGACATTCTTACACGTTTAATAAAAACAAAAGGCGCGTATCCTAGAAATATAATAAAATTGTGTGTTCTCCATTCAATGTGACATTAGCGAAGTGATTAGCGCTGAACTGGCACGCTCTGAGCACTAAAGACAAAGAACTATAAGAACAACATATAATAAAACTGTCATTCAAGGATTAAAATAACATGTATATGAATTCAATATGACCTGCAGGTTACTGAAGCAAGTGATCAGCATTGCAGTTATTATCGATTATCGATTACATTCTATATGAGTGGGCGTTGTGACAGCTGAGAGCATCTTACAAAGTTAAACATCTTGCCATTTTTCTTAATGAATAGTGTAAATAATAATTAAATAACACTTAAAGTTTCAAAATATATACGTACTTATTTTAAAAAATAATATATTATATATTAAAAAAATATATACTGTTTTTATGTTTGATGAATGATATAAATTATATGTGAATAAAATGAATGCGCGGGCAAATTCTGAAGTAAAACAAAAGCTATTGTGACAAGTAGAGCCATAAACTATGGTGGTGATGCGAGGGCGATATTAAATATTTGTTTTAGTTATATGTAACATGCTATGGAAATTGTGAAAAGTTATTTTGTATTGTTTAAAAACTTTTGCTCTATCCTTGTGTAGAGTTAACCCAGTGTTAAGACCTAGTTCACCTAATTGGTAACCGAATTTGTATCTATAGTACCACCGATACATGCTATGTTTTTATTTACAAACAGAAACTACCATAGATAAAGCCATAAAGCTGAATAACGACGGTATTCCATATTTTCTATGCCGACTCCAAACGCGCTTAATATCGCGATACAACGGTAAAGTAGGTCATTGTTCACGGGAAATAGACCTATATACATATAAATAATATTTCAATTCAGTGGAGTGGAGTCTTAAGGAAGAAAGCCTTATTTTAAGTTCTCTTTCATTGAACAGTATGAGATGAGCATTGAGTAAGAGTTTCTATTGACTGTTACGAATATTTGGTTACATTTCCTCTTAAATATTTTTTTATATTAGATATTTCATTGAAATTTAAAACAATTTTTTAAACACATACTAGACGTAGAATTAAGTCTTCAAAATGAGGAGAATATCTTTTTTATGATTGTATCCGAAAATATTCATTAAAGTGATGATGTTTGTTTCTTATTATTAACAAAACTACATTTATCAAATATAGTAACGAGAACCTGAAGAAGTATTAAGACGTTCTACTTTTAGTCCAATTTCGAGGCATTACGATTAAGTAGGTGAAATCTAACGTTGTGTTTCATTTTGTTATTGATCTGAAAATAATTTTAATATTACTTCTCCCAGTTATCGAACCCACAACCATTAAAATATATCATTTCGCCGCAACGGCCTCCCACAAAACAAATATAACTATATGGTAAAAATAACCATATGGTTATAACTGTAATAAAATTGTATACTGTCCAGTGTACATGTATCTGAATAGTATACAATCTTATTTATACCTACATATATATTTTAATTTTGTACATACGAGGTCTGATGAAAAAATAACTTTTATTTTTATTTTTTTCAAACAGTATTTATTTATTTTTCAATAACTTTCTTGTCCCCTCCTCAGATATAATACACTTATGCCGGCGTTTTTTCCAATCCTCAAAACGCTTCTGAAACGCGCTTTTTGGTATCGCCAACAGTTAATGTTTCGATTTTTCTTTTATCTCCTCAATGGTGGCTAAACGCTTTCCTCTCATCGGTGTCTTCAGTTTTGGTAAGAGGAAAAAGTCAGCGGGGGCCAAGTCCGGTGAATACGGTATTAATCGTTGTTATAACACACATGTAAGATCCTGTAAATCTTAGTAGTTCACGTTTTTTTCCATAGCTCTCTTCTGTACTTATTGCCGTAAAAGAAAACAAAGTATTTTATTTCACTGTAATGAAACAGAGTTAATAAAGTGGCGATAGGATCAAATGTCCAATGTTGTTTCAATGTTGCTATAAATTCCCTCTGACGGTCAAATAGAATTCTTTTCTTTAAGTTTCTTGTAATGCCTTTAAAAAGCTTTTGAAACTGATTGATACATTATTTATATATATATATATATATATATATATATATATATATATATATATATTTATAACTGATTGATACATTATTTTTATATATATATATATATATATATATATATATATATATATATATATATATATATAT
>DWQW01011336.1:0-11510 GCA_018249695.1 Heliconius erato demophoon
GCCCGTTAAAGTATCAAATTTGTTCAACTTTTTTATTCAGTGTAGTCACGCAAGCGAAACACGACTTAGGAATGTTGTTTGATTACAACCTTTTTTGCTTTATCAACCCTATTACTGTTTTGTATGTAAGTAAATCATTTTGAATTCATTAGGACTATTGACGTGGTAAGGACTTCACTGGAATACGGTGAGTGTCAGTTCGAAGCTACTCGATGAAATTTTTATATTGGCAAGAACTTAAGTTTCAATTTATATATGTATTGTCAGTTAATCTGTGAAATAATTTGTATTTTATTTAACTTGAACTAATTAATATTATATGCTAATAGGTAAATTTTTCCGATACGCGCTTATTTACTTATTTTAAAATATGTTTTAGAAATATTAAAAATCATACATGACATCATAAGGCACATATTAGGATATACTAGTAAATATTAATTTTTGGCAAAGTTTCAGCAAATCTTTATCTGACAAGGCCACTATAAGACGATTACGGTATAATTAATTGTTGTTTATTGAACAGTTTTTATAATAGTTACAATAATAAAAAGTTTTTTAGTATAGAGATTACACGTGACAAAGCGCGGTGTAAAGTTCCACCACTCAAAAATTAGAAAAGTAGAAAACGGATTATCTTGTTTGTGACTAGGCTCCCTTCACCTGATTATTTTTTGCGCGAAGCAAAAAAAATACTATGCTTTAAAAATAGAAGAAAAAAAATACAACACGCGCCAACACCAACAAAAATATTCATTACTGTTAAGTTCAATTTAATTGGCTACTAGAACTTCGGCCAAAATATGTTTTATTAAATTACATTTGACGTTTCGATGTACATTAATTGCTAGTTTCCAGTTACTTAATTACAAAAGCCATGAAACGACAAGGTTTTATACATATTTAATATTTTAGTGATTCTTACGTTTGTTGGTTGTATGTATACTCATATAATGTGTGGAATTTTAGGGTGCAGTCGTTTGTAGAATATTTAACTATAATCATATTATAGGGATATTCCCACTTAGTTCACAGTGCCTAAAATGATACGACAGCAAAAAAAATACACGAAAACCAAATTATTTATGATTTCATTTAGAACATATTAAAATATTTCTACTAATCCGTCAAACTGCCTTTTTCCGGCTTTCAAACGGACACTTTCCCATAACCAGCTTTCCAATCCTACATATTTATAAAGCTGTATCAGTTATTAGAATAAGATTGTAATAATTATTTAAATAATATAAGCCAAATATAACACTAAAACAAATCCGACTAAAAAACCGTTAATCGAATACAAATCCGAAAAATCTAAAAAGATTCAAACATCCCTAGAGTGAAGCACGATTTCCAAACGGTTGGTGTAAACCAAGATGGCGGACATGACAGCGCGATATCGCGCCAATTCTTTTGTGCCATATATTCTAGTTTTCGTATTCCAACTCCAACGAAAGGACAGACTAATCTCGCAATCATTCTGTGAATTGTACTTTAAATTTTCTGAACGGAAATCCCCTCAAATTGTCACCTTATCTGTCTATTGAAGCTGTCTATGCTAATAGAGCCTTTATTTTTTAGTAGTTTTTAAGCTATTTCGATTTTATGTTAAGTTTTACAGATTTAAAAAACATTAAAGCATTTTAATCGAATAATCGATGATATTTATTTAAGAAGTATGAATTTGTATTTAGACTAATATTTATAGATAGAGAATCAATGATTTTTTTATTTCTGTGTTTTTTTACATAATTAAATATATTTTCCGAAATTGCTTAGCTTCATTTATGCCAGTACAAAATATATTTAGTGACCTAAATTGACTCCATTGACAGTTGACGAAGGAAACTGTCACCTTCACCCATCTTTACAGCAAACTATTGGCTAATACAGGTTTTAGGAAAGCAAATAATAACAATAAACCTCTTTATTTCTAAAATCATATAACAGAAAGTCAATTTGTCTTTTTATCCGTCATATAAAATGTTGTAAATTTAAAAAGGTTTCATTCTCATTTTGAGTATCTTTAATAGAAAGTAAATTTAATTAAAATTGAAGCGAAATTGAGTTTTTTGGTGTAATAAAAATAAATGTAAATTGTTGAAATATTAGAGCAAAAATGAGATAAGTACCGAAAGTATTGGATATACATATTTGATAATTACTTAATTATATTTTTTTTTAACATTTTACAAAGTGTTATTTCACACTTACACAAAAATACTTATTCAAAGGAACGTATAAATATTTTTATAAAAAATTCCAAAAACCCGCTACGTTAAATTTTTTATACATTTTCTAAATAATAAATAAATATTTTTCTTATTTTGCTTTCTATGTTTTATACATATAATGTATGTATATACAGCAGACATATAAAAATACTTATATATCTTTCTATCCCCGAGGGCACCCTGTATTGAATTACCCGATCGCAGGATTGAGTCCTACCTTGTGCCTCGGGCGGCTACGAAATATTATTTCACACGTTGAATGAGTGACGACAAACGTTATATTTTTAGGGAGCGACATTTTATGTATCTATAAAGTGTATATGTATATACTATCTCTTATGAAAAGTGAGTATTATTTATGTATGTATCTACGGTAAGAGATTTAGGAGCAAGAGTGAGTAGTAAGAGAGGTAGGGGGGAGACCTTTAGAACGGAATGTGGATGATATAGGAGGAAGGTCACTTAAAAAGCTTGGGTAAGGCATATACGAAGAGTTTGAGAATTGTGGATGAGGCAAAAACAAAGCGTAAAACGAAAAAAAAGGAAAAATCTGTAGATATAAAACAATTTGAGGCCATCGTCGCTATAACACAGTCGTGGGTTCGATTTCGTGCTCTAGGAAATGAATTATTCTCATTTTCCGACTCTGGCAAGACAATTGCAGCCTAAAGTTTCGCCACTTAACTCAAATTTCGTTGGAACATTTAATTTCCTTCCAAAAGTTACTAGGGTTTTTGTTTAATATAAAATTTATATTTCGAAGCAAAAAGCATATATCTAAATAGGAAATAAGCTAAACATAAAAAAAAAACGAAGACAAAAAACAAAATCTTTTACGCTTAATCGCGGCAAAATAAACAACGTTCCGCAGAAAGGAAATGAAAGCCATTCAAATCGAGATTTTGTGTAGAAATACGTGACCCCATCGACGTTTCGCGACATGTCACGTCACGTCATCTTTATTTTTCCACCGTATTTAATTTCTTGCTTATTTTGCTTGTTTTGTCATTCGTATTCGCAATGGCACAGTGTCTTCTTAACACAATGGTTGTGGGTTTATTTACTGGTTAAAAGTAAACGTTTTAAGGTTAGATAATGTCTTCTGTTTCACAACAATTTGACAATAGCTTCACTATGCCTACTTCACTGTACGCAAAACAGATGTCCTGTAAACAAAATTAACACTTTCTTAAATTGTAACAGAGCATTGGTGTCGATTCTCTCCGCCCTTCATTTATTTTTGTCAATTTTTACTGTAACTTGTTCTTTTAACGTTAGTTTTTTTTGTCATTATTATCAACAGATAAAAAACATTACTTAGTTAGTACACAACTACAAATTGACATTCGTAAATATTCGCCATTTTCAAAGAAAATCAAACATACTGCCTAATTTGTTTTAACTCAATTTCCCATATAACATAATCATTCTTTGTTCAAGTTGGTAATATTTTGTATGTATTATATGTTTATTAATATAAATAAACACAACGCAACTTAACTATTTGAATATATCACACATTTTTTTTCCTATTTCTAATGCCAAGTTATATTAAATAGGAGTGCGATAAGAGGAATTTAGTCCGCTATAATTATAATGGTATTCGTAATAATTTATATGAACGGACTCGTTTATTTTTTAATGGTGACCACTATATTACGCGTTGGGCGTGACTGCCATGGAAATAACTCCTAAGCTTTGGAGTTATTCCCGTTGAATTGCATTTTTCTTACGATTTAAATAAGGCTTTTTATTACATACTATTAAGATCGTTGTAATAGTTTCAAAACTGAGTTTTGTGGGTCGTGAATTCATTTTTTTTTGTAAAAGCTTTACAAAAAAAAATTATACATACATGTATGTTTTTTTAAATCTCTTTTTATATAATATGTCAATCTGCATTTTGAATAATATGAAGAAGTAATATTTCTTATTTCGAATTATAATCATAAATATATGTAGCTTTTACCTAAGTACAATGTATAGCTTCACATTTTACTCCTAATGGGGAAGCAAAAGAAGCCTAAGTAATGATACATTCATATGTCCATAATTATTATAGAAATTCCCGAAAGCTATCACATAGCTCTGATAATAACTAACAAAGTAGCTCAAAAAACGAAGTGCTATCCAAAGAATATATCTAACATATCTAAGAAATAGCAGTCTTTGTAAGAAAAAGCTAGATAATGACCGCTCCGATGTCTGTTTTACCGCAATCCCGGTGAATCCCGGGAACAGTAATGATCGCTTACACTTGAATCGCCGTTTGATGGCGGAAAGACTCACGACAATCGCTTATGCAGCGTTGTTTTATAATACGTTTTAATTTTTTAATTAATTATAATACGTTGTTTTTTATGATATTATTACTTTGTTATCTACTAATAAACCAAGAAATAAAATAAAATTTTATTTTCGACTAAAAATGATCGCACCCCATTTTGCACAAGCGCGAGGCGTACATAATTTATCATTTGACATGCCTGCCAACTTCAAAATCCTAAAACGAATTACATATCACCATTGTAGCTCAATTGAAACGTGCTTGTCTGAACAGGTATAGGTTCATATGAAAAAGTTTATATGACTTAAGCAAAAAGAGTTTTGTCACTCTAGGTACTTGGAATATTCGAAAATTAAATGGAAGAACTCTTTAAAACTACACGCACATAGAGACAACCTAATGTTAAGACATCCCAACGCTACGCGGAATTATCGAGAGATTGTATGTTAAATCGCGGAACTAAACACCGCGTCTAAAAGCATCTAAAAACATTGTTAGGTATCATTATTATTATTAACAATATAAAATTTTCCTAAGTGTCGTTTTACACGAGACAGCACAATCCATGTATCGACCGCACAATCCCGGCCGTACGTACCTATGGGGTACAGTTACAACCACGTAACACGATCCAGCCCTGCGATGGTATGACTTCGACGAAGTGATTTTGAAAGTGACAAAACATGTTAATTGATATATGTTAATATTTTGTAACATTTTATAAAATATTGTTTTCCACTAGGGATGGAAAATTGAAGATTTTTTTTTATATATATGTATAACAATGAAGATAGCAGGACTCAAACCTGCGCATATTCGAAACCGTTACTAACTTTGTTGATTTAATCAATTAGTTAATAACTATACCGTTTTGATTATTATATTTTTATTGTATTTTTTTTATTTTAACAAGTGCCCCAAAATTTTCTCTGTCATAACAAAAAATACGCATAATGTCCATATGAAAAACTATCAACATTTATTATATAATTTTATAAAGGGCAACAGCCCTTTAAAAAATTATGCCTATATTATGTCTGTAGCTTCACGCTATGTCCCACACATAGCAGGGTAGACAGAGGGAACCTGACAACCTAGTGTTAACACACCCCGTTCACATAAAGATACATCTGTTCCCTGTTTCCCGCTAAATTCTTGAGGCATTGTGTGTTGAGTGGAAATAAATGCCGCGCTTTACTTCGCTACCAGAGCGATACAATTAAAAAAATAAATATATTTCACTTCTTCGAATGGAAATCGAACCCACAACCTGTCGCAATCAGTCTCACACTTGTGCCCCTGCGCTACGACTGCCTTCATATTCACTCATATTCGATCATATGTATGTTTTAAGCACATTCAAACTAAAACACATTAACAAATTACAATCAGCTACTGCTTACTAAGAAACCTAGCAAGGAGTCTCAATAACCGCAACGGGACATCTCGTATTCGCATGCCTTCACTTCGGTTTGCAACCTTAGTAACATTCCTTTAAACAAAACTCGTTAAGGTGTTTAATTTGATTTTTAAGGATTTTATATTTTTTTCACAACTGATTTGATAGGTTAAGTAAGTAAATTAAACAACATCTACAATACTATAAATCAATATTTTTTTAGTAAGTCTTGTGCCCCTAATATTCGAACTCGCAACCATGTCACAGATCACGATTCATACATTTCTATGATTATTATAACTAGAAATCCTATAATATTTACGACACACTGAAGAAACATCTTAAACTACCCCCTCGCAGAAAGCACACAATATAATTCAATTTTTATATCTCTTATTTCGAGTACAGATAGCTCGTTCACGCCCTCCTGTAGGCTGAATTATTTTTGAAGTGTTAAAGGTTCCGTGGGGTTCCAACTAGGGCTATAATGCATCCGGTGTGATGCGGATCTATATTTTTATTTATCTAAGTTTCGAGTGTTTCTCTTTATATCCGTTTCAAAGCTTCATAAGTGGAAGTTCAGTTTTTAGAGCTTTGGTGTTTGATGAGTAAGAAAAAAATTATTTTCTCAAAATGTTTATATATTTAAGTTGCGCAGGTCATTTTAGAAGTACTAAAAATCCATGTACATCGTTTTATAATGTTTTATAATAATATACTGTTTTATATTGCAAAATAATCATTTTTCAAAATCTGTTCATATTTATAAGTAACCACTTATTAATAGAACAGATTTTCTCATATAGACATATCATATAGACGTTTAGTTAGATAATACTTTATATATATAAATAATATACAAAATGCTCAAAACAAATTGGTCACTTCAAAGTTAGATTTCACCGTATCAATCGGTCACAGGGGATTCACCGCTGCATAAGCCCAATATAGTCTCGCAACTAAATAGAAGCAACCCTCACTAAATTGTATAACCGGACATGAGTGCCCGGGGCTCCCCCGATTGAGGAAAAAATCTTATTTGACAGGCTATTCGCACCCTCGTATAGGCTCTATATATTAGTATGTATAGCAACTAGAAATGCATTTTGATAAATGTATCACAAGAGGTAGTACGTGAGAAAACTTGATCACTTCGTTATTTTAATTTGTTTTGGTATAACTGATAGATAAGAACGATTAAAATGACTTATTAATTTTTTATGATCTTCTGAATATGATAAAAAAATTTACAATTTGAGTTTTAAATATTGATTTTATATTTTTCTTTTAGATCTATTCATTAGATTGTGATTAATAATTAATATTACTATATTGGATACTATATATTATATTGAACAATTTTCTAGTAGACACATGTATTTCCTACACCTTATTTCGACTCAACTTCCTAAATAATTCAGCTCATTAAATATTCAACAAAATCTAAGCAAAATTGGCGACAATTTACATTTTCATTTCACCGAAAAACGAAAACAAAACTCAATTTTCCAAAACATTAAACTAAACATAATTGGATTTTACAAAAACCAAATAATGGTCAAAAACAGTCCATCACAGGAGCAAACAGAAAGAAAAATGAAAATGGTTATGCAGGAAGCTACTTCATATGAGACGTGACCGGGGGTGCATACATCGCCCGAAAACTGTTAAAAAACCCCTAAGGGTTCTCTTCCGTGTCGACCCCTTATTGTTGACTATATGCGGTATTTCCTTTTAGCGTAACGCTGATAACTTTTTTTTGATCTGTTGCAGTTATTATTTTTTTATTAGAAATAAATCATGTTATTTTAACATATTATGTTAAATGATGCGCGTTTGAGATTATTATTTGTAAAAATTGTAATTCTCTCGGCAAATCATTCTTCGTATTTAAATTTTTGGCGTAATTTTTATAAAAAATCTACTGGAATCCCACAAAAATCCGTCGCAGTCGTCGTCGTCTGCACCACGTAGAAGCATAATGTATGACGTTAAACAGGATGGTTGTAGATTTAATTATTATTTTTGGAAATTATTTTTTGAATTGTTGAGCTGGTAACAAGACATATCACGAAAATTAGCCGATGTCTGGAGAACGGAGTGTCTTAACAGTAAGACTAATGGGGTACAGCTTGAAGCTTTAAAATATCCTATAGAAAACTTAATTACTTATAATGAAAGTTGTGAAAAATAAACAGTATTATAAGTAGGTTTCCAAAAACGCCAAAAGTTTAAGTTTAAGACTAAAATTATCATAGAAGACTCGATTAAATAAACAATTAATTGAATTCTGGAGACGTCTTATTTAGGTACAATAAACGTACTCAACCGTAGTAATCTTATTGGGCAATCAAAGGTAACCTATGGGAACCCTCGCCGTTATAGATAGCTCAATCCGCATTAACGCAGACGTGCGTAAAATCACGTGCTTTGTTTATGCCAAATCAAATAATGTATGGAATCGTTTTAATGGACCAACTGATAATTAATGTGACGTGATACAAAAAAAACGGCTCGAAGGACCAGTTTTCTTCTACTTGACTATGTCTTATAGTGCACTCGGTTTTGTAATAATTTGCGATCAGGTTTTAATATTCTAAATAGATTGAAATCTTTTTTGACAATTTAGAGCAAAAGTCGACAATGATTATTAAAATTATTTTTTGTATGAACTAACACAATTTCTCATATAGATACATATATTAACCAAATTGTGTGAAAAGTTGCTTATCTATCATTTATATATTTTAAAAACAATAAAATTTCCACGACGTAAAACCCGACCTATTTGAAGTAAAGGAAAAGATATTTCAATCAAATCCGCAAATGACTTCATTTGCAAAAAAAAAACAAAAAAACAGAGGAGCATCCACAATCATTAATACTGTTCAAACAAGTTTTCTCCTCCTCTTTCTATTTTAACCAGCGACCTAATTTACTATGTAGGTATATATAGTTTCTGCATCCAATGTCTTTGCAATTAATGACTAGATCGCGTGATCACCTTTGATAGCGTTGTGGAAATACTTGAATTTTCTTATTCTATGAGAGAAGAAGGTTGTAAGAAATTGCATTTGTTTCTTTTTATTATTTAAGTATATAAATTCAAATTTAAGTCATATATGTTCATAGATGTTTTAAATGTAAAGATAAACAAAACGATATTAGATAGATTTAATTCGCCAAAGTAAGGTAATTTTTTAAAATGTTCGCTCAATTTTTAAGATATTGCTTGTTGAGTGGCAGAACTCAACACCCCGTTGTGTCAAAAAAAAATTAAATATATCTAATCCTTCCCTCTAGTTTCAATCGAACCCACAACCATCACATTATCACTAAAACCCTAAAGCGCAATACATACACGTATAATCTATAAAAATATCCACCAAACCAAACTACATATAAAATTTAAAAGACTCAACCGCCAGTAAATCCGTGCTGTAGATAACACAGATCCGAACTGACGTTCCACCGTCGACGGTCGATATAAAATCGAACGGGTTAAGATCGTACTCGGCCTTCGAGTGTACTTTACGCGCCTGTAGCTGCATAAAATACTGTCTGCTTGGTGGTAAATTAAAAAATATGTTTATGCATTTTTTTTGCATCAGCGTGTATTTTTTATGGATTAAAGAAGAAATATTGTATTAGATAGCTGATTGAAAGATAGTTTTGAGTTTGAATATCATATTTTTCCTTTGAATGAGAATATTACTTGTATGATAAATAAACCAACTTTTAGTACTGTATTTCAGAGATATGTTCTTAAAAGAATATAGATCAAAACGGGACATAATTAAAATATGATTGATGATTTTTGTTTCACCCAGTATGTTTCATAATGTTAATGTGTAACAAGATCTTGGCGCAGTGGAACAGCTGACTGTGAACTGGACGGTTGTAGGTTCGATCTCCACTTTGCTGAATTATTTTTTAGTTATAGTTATTTCCGCCACTCAATACGCAATGTCTTAAAAATAATATATTATTAGCGAACCAAGTGACGAATTGAACTCACTACCACCACCTAAAATTCTATTATAAACGTACCATAACTACAAAATTTAAAGAGCACATAGTAACAACATTCAAAACTTTCCTTGTAACTGCTTTACAAGATTCTATTTTATAGCATATCTTGTCTTCTGTAACATAAATGGTGAATTTAATGTCATTTTATACAACATTGTACAAGCTATAACCTAGCTCTATTTAGATTACACGATATTTACATCTCTTTATGTGTAGATAATTTAGAAGCCAGTCGCAGTGCAGCGGCACAAGGGTGCGACTATAAACGCGGCAGGTTGTGGGTTCGATTTCTATTTCGATTTCCGGAACTCTAATGTCTCAATGAAAGTGAGGAACGGAAATGTCATAATGTAAACGAAATATCTTAACACTATGTTCCGCGGTTCTCTCGACCTGACCTTCTTTATGCGGGATACATCGTGAAGCTAAAAAAAATGTGAGGACGTTGTTGGAAATAATTTTAATACATGCTTTTGTAGCTTCACGCTGTATCCCGCATATAGCAGATGGATACAGGTCTTAAGCACTACAATTTCCACGAACTACCCAATATTCGAATCATTGGTTGTTAAGTGACGAAACTCGGGGCTGTGCTTTGACTTATTTAATACATGTTTTATTTTATATTTTTTTTATTAAAGAAAAAAAAATATATACAAAATTTTAACATGCTATATGAAAGTATATTTGTAATTTAGTTTAGTCATTTACTAAGTCTTATAATATTATGTTTACTGTTTTGTACATGTTCAAAATAAACAACATAATATTAAATGTAAACTCGCAACCGGAACACCGCTTTCAGTTTTCAGAGGAAAATATGCAAATCCTTAATAATTAAATCTAGGGGTATATTTGCTGTCCAAAATTGTCACTTTTATTTCTGTTATATGTTACGTGTCAAAAAAATATAAAAAGTGTTACATTTTATTTTTAACTTTACGTTTTGTCCCGCGTAGAGCAAAGAGGGCAGAAATAACCTTTAGTAAGGACACTCCGTTCTACGATTTTCTCCCGAATTCGATAGACATTACGTGTTGAGTGGCGGGGCTGAACGCTGCGATTTATCTAATACAGAAATCTTATTTCGTATTCACATATTTCGCTGTTTTTTGGGATGAATAGAGAAAAACTAATAACAGGGCACTCTGTTCATATGCTTCTTCGATAAAAAGAGGCCGCCATGATGCAGGTGCATAATACAACTGTAAGCGCGACAGTTGTAGGTCCGATTCCAACGCGGACGTTACGATGCAAAGCGCGGCGTTGAGTTCCGCGAATCAACACGCAATGGTTCCAGAATTTGGCGGAAAATGCGAAACGGAGCAACCTAACGCCAAGACTATGTCTTTACTTAGTATTAGTAAACATATACATACACTAATACACCACTGCTCCCCATAAATTCAGCTACGAAACATCTCTTAGTAAATCAGGATCATAATATTTCCTCCACATGTGAAGCTTATTCAAATTCTTATCAAAATGTTTTATCAAACAAGTAGTATCCCGTAACACAACAACCCTTGTCGGAAAGGTCCAAAAGGAGCATAAAGCG
>DWQW01011337.1:0-11510 GCA_018249695.1 Heliconius erato demophoon
AGGGAGGCTATTGCCGAACTCGCCATCCGCCGTAAGAGACCGGGTCGGCCGGACCGGGGACCGTAGGGCGGCACACGATCGCCGCCTTCCGCCCTAACGAGCCAGAGGGCGGTCAGCTTGGGGAAGCTGGCCGCCTACAAACCTGGCCCGAGTAGTCGCGGTTGCTCCCGCGCGCTACTCCGAGCAGGCCGTCGAGGGTGCCCACCACCCTTGACTCCGCGACGTGCCTTGCAGGCTCCCGCCGCCGCATTCCCGGAAGACTCTTGTCCCCGCGTCTCGCGGCCAGTAGCGGTCGAGGAGGAGCACCGTGAGGTTTTAGTGGGTATTCGGACGGCCTAACATCTGCAAGTCCGCGAGCCCCACATAACCGAGCTCGAGTCCCCACTCGGGCCGGTATCCGTAACAGGATTTCCTCACGAAAAAAAAAAAGGGTAAAGATTATGCGTAAGATTATGAGATTATGTTGTAATGTAAGTATTAAGATATTACGTATAATGTGTGACTGATGTGCGAAATTAAAATATTATTAAACGAAATGAAAATATTATGAAATTATCCTCCAAGTTGGGGATCGGACCCACATCGGTCGCGTTACAGCCCTAATTTTGTGCCCCTGTGCCGCGACGGCCTTTAACAAAGAAGAGAAGAGAAGCGTCAGCACTCCTTTTACGGAAATAGCATATAGGTAAAATATTTTAAATCTATACCTAAAGAATTTAAGCAACAGTGTAGACGTAGGTTTTTTTTTTCATTTCACGATGTTTAATCATATCTATATTTCATGTAACTCAGTTACGCATAGATACCAATAACGTAAACACATACTACTACAAAAATACTACTAAAACCAAACGTTGCCGCCAATACCTACGACTCGATTTCGGAATGTTGAGGCGGTTTCCCTTTGATAAGTTTATGTGTGCGTGCCTCGTTCTTGACTAATAGCATTTTATTTTACAACGATAATTTTATTATTTATTTTGTTTGAAAAAAAAATCTTTTTTATTTTTGTGTTTTTTATGTTTTTATTATTGTAATAGGCTTTAATAGAGTAGTTAAAACTGTGGTTTTATTTAAAGTGGTGCTGACAAAAAAACTGCATATTTAATTATTTAATATTTCTAGTCATTTTTTGGTTAAAAGATACCAATAGTTATTACAACACTTGCGAAGAAAGCATATTTTAGGCAATATTTAATTCTTATGCCTTTTGAAAAACTACCAACATTCTTATAGTCTTATAGTGCATAAATTATTTTCCGTCATAAAGGCGGGAAAATAATCAAAATGTTTAAAATTACACTATAATACCACATAGTATTGACAGACAGACAGACAGATAAGAATTCTGTTGAGTGGTTTTTTAGGTTCTATAATCGACATATAAACCGACCTATTTTTTATTTTTTTTATATCTTTCATGTACAGAATTGACTTTTATTATATATAGAGATAGAGATAACTATATTTTTTGTTCTAGAATAAGAAAATACCAAGAAAACAACCAAAATTTAAATACTGACTAAAATACTCGAGTTTATACATAAAACAGTAAACGCATTTATTGTTAACAATAATATAAAAATATTTTAGCGTCACGCTGTATCCCGTCCATAGCAGGCTAGGCTGAGGGAAGAGGCTTAGTATTAAGACACTCTGTTCCCCATAGTATTAAGTATGAATGAAATTTAGACACGTTAATTAATGTAGGTACTGTTAAAATCATAACTTATTATCAGAAGGGTACGAAAGAAGATCTTCAAAAGCATAGAGGCGATGGTGATAGATAGTAAGTGTAATTGTATAAAAATAAAGAATCTTTTATATTATATCAGTAAAGTTTTTAATTTTCTAAATAAATGAATGAGTTGTATCCAAACGCTTGGCACCAAATTTAAACACAAGGCCACGGACAATATTGTAATTTTTATTTTTTTCACAACATTTTTAAGTATAAAATATTTACCAAAACCAAAAATCAAAACTGTGACCTAAGACCTTATCAATACCGTCTTAACACAATTATAATTATATCCATTATTTGATAAAAGCCTCAGATGACATTTAATTGGCAAGAAGCGACGTGGAACACCAAACCGCAGGAGACTTCGGTAACAGCGTTTAATCTCAACCTACGAGTACGTACTACGTACTCCTCTTACGTAGGTTTACTAGGATTTTAACGTTTGTAGGACAAACAAGAATAAATAAATAAAAATATATTTATTTATTGTATCATATATATGTATAAGAATTTCGACGTAGCTGGATGAGAACGTATGGCTTAGTTGGTCAGAGCGCTTAGACGGTATCCAAAGAGGCGCTGGTTCAAATCCCGCTATTTTCAAATTTTTATACGTTTTCCTATAAACTATTTTTCTTTCCTAAATCTAGAATAACACTTTGAAAATGTTAAAAAAAATATAGTTTGTTTGGTTAAACGCGCTAATCCCATGAACTACTGGTTCAATTTAAATTTTATTTTCCATTAAATTCCATTTATCAAGGAAGGCTACATAAATAGTGTATAGATAGTAAAGTTTTTTAGTGGTTTCGACCGCGTGGTCGATTTAACTTCGGCCATTAAAAAATATGCAATTTGGTGTTGTTAAAGTGTATATGAACAAAGAGTGATAATCAATAACGAATTATCATAATAAGTCAATACTTATTAGTTATTATGATACCTTAAAATATATGAAATTAATAATACACAAGTATAATTTATAGTAGTTTAGAATATCTATTTATTTATCGGGTAAAGTACAATGGTACAAGTTTACATGTTTTTATTAAAGTTTTGTAAATCGGTTAAAATATACAAAAGTCCCTTAAAAACTGAAATCATACCTACTCTACTTTGTATGCTCAAATGGAGAGTTCACCTTAATTGGCGGCCTCAATACTGTAACAAGGCAAATGGAAATTACGACGAAGGGCAAGCGTAATCGAATGAGGGCCACGATTTACTTACATCATCCTGTGTTTTTTATTCAGAGGATCCTTTTTAGGATTCCGTAGTCTTATTAATTTATTTATTCATTCTTTATTGCACAAATTTTTAGAAATAAACAATACATGTAAAAAAGGCGGGCTTAACTCTAAAAAGCATTCTCCTCCAGTCAACCTTGTTGTGTGTGAGATAATGAGTAATATTGGCCTTTTATTTAAAGCATAATTCTGAACTATCGGCCAGCACGCCCGACACGCACTTGACAGGTTTCTTAGTCATACCCATAGAGGCTGTCGTTGCGCAGAGCGTTTGACTGTTAACATGATGGTTGAGAATTCGATTCTCAATATTGAAAAACATTTATTTAATATTTTCATTTCAGGTAACAAGACAAAGCGCGGCGTTGAGTTCCGGCACTCAACACGCAATGTCCCGAAAGTTGGCAAAGTGTGAGGAACTAATTGTTTTGACTAGGTTCCCTCTGCCTACACAGCCTTAATGCGGGATCAGACTGATTTTTTTTATTTGGTGGAAGTGGATCTTAAAGCTACATTACATTTAACTATTGTTACTAAAGTATGAATAAATTTATAAAAGAAATAAAAGAATATATTTCCTTATAAGATATTTATTTATATAAAACAATACAATTAATTAATTCAAATAATATTATTTGTAGGTACATATTACCATCGATAGTTAAAGTTAGCTAGCCCACCGTACTCGCGCTTGAAGCCTGCCTGTTTACCGTACGTGCCTTGGAGGGAGAAGTCACCGTTCTTGCCGACTGGCCATCTACCACCGGCTGCGGCTTGATACTAAAAAAAAATATTGTTAAATTAAACTTATAACTGTTAAAAAGTTGTTATTTTAAATAAAGTTGTTTATGCTGTAGTATGTTTGACAATAAAATAAGAAAAGCGACAAGTTTTAACAAAAACAGTCAGCAAATGAGGCAGCCGAGGCGCAGTGGTACCAGCAGTAAATCCCTCTGTAAACCGCGACAGTTATTTGTTCGATTACCACGTGGAATTAATTATTGTTTATTAATAATTTCATTTCTTCGATCTGGTAACAAGGCCAAGATCGGCGTTGAGTTACGCCACTCAACACGAAATTTTTCATTCGATAGAAAGTGAGTAACGGATTGTAGATTCTCTCTGCCTTTCCTGCTATCGGCGGGATGCATTATGAAATTTTGATTCTGCTTAAAATAAGGCCAAGTAAAACAAATAGGCTTAGTAATTCGATATTGTAGTAAGTAGCATTAGTTTGACACCGACTTCAAAATTATAAAATCGTTTTTTTATTATTTTTGTTTAACAAAGTACGTTTTACATTATGTTTTACATTATGTTATGTTATTTTATACTTT
The DNA here is from genome assembly GCA_018249695.1 of Heliconius erato demophoon. Classification (NCBI taxonomy): domain Eukaryota; kingdom Metazoa; phylum Arthropoda; class Insecta; order Lepidoptera; family Nymphalidae; genus Heliconius; species Heliconius erato. The sequence goes on from DWQW01011337.1 coordinate 4,329, forward strand.
TTCGTGCGTTGTTTGAAGTGCATTTTGCCATATTGACAAGAACATACATAAAAAATATTCGGGCGAATTGGGAATTTGTATGGGCGCGGTAACTCTAACCACAGATACAGTGAAATACAATTTTTTTTTCAATTCGAACCAGTAGTTCTTGAGATAAAAGCGCTTAACTAAACTCTTCAGGTTTAATTCCACAGAAAGGTTTCTTAACATTCTTAATTGAGTAAAACTTACAGAGGTGCCAGCACCAATCTGCTTGCTGATATCAAAAGAAGCTGCAGCATTGGGATTCTTCCAGTTAAGACCTCCTCCAAAATGTGAGGAGTCCCCCGCAGGCCCCAGGACGCGGGTACCGTACAGACTACCATCTAATTTGCCACGATCATCGTTAAATATTTGATGATCGTAGCCGGCTTTACCCTGTAAGAGAAAAATGTGGAATGTAATTATTTTATTTCTTTCGAGATTATCGAATAAAATTTTATATAAGCATATTAAAAAAATATAGTCGAATTGAGACCCTCCTTCTTTTATAGCAGTCGGTAAAAATATATATTTCGGTTTCCAAAGTTCTACGGTTTCGAAGAGGTGCAGGTTCAAAGCATGTCCAAATTTTATATATAATTCAGTAATTAAATTGTATAACAAGTAGGGACCAAATAAACACAACAAAAAACAAATTATATGTTGTATTGCGAGATTGACGGAGTAAAAAATAGTCTTTTCTATAAATTTATTATTTATTTATCTTTAAAGGATGTTGAACTCAAATTTTTTTTTAAGGTTGGAATATACAATTTTTTACGTATAATAATGAATTATTATGTGAATTTTAAAATAAAGCTACCATAATCGTAGTAGAGGGGCGCAGGTGCACAAGCGTGCGACGTGCGTCTGTAAGCGTGATGGTTGTGGGTTCAATTCCTACTCGAAAAAATGAAATACATATTTAATATTTTCAATTCCTTACTCTGGTAACGAGACAAAGCACGGCGTTGAGTTCTACTACTCAACGCGTAAGAATTCGACGGAAAATGGGATACACAGGTGTCATAATGAGAACTGAGTATCTTAACACTAGGTTTCCATGTTCCGTCTAGCTGCCCTGCCGCGCGCGTTACAGAGAGAAGCAAAAAAATATTTAAAAAAACCTAGTACAACAAACCCTCTTTAGTTATTCTGCCTTTTGCAGGTGATGAATATGGAATTAGATTTTTTTAAGCAGTCTATATCGAGTATATACACTATATTCTGTTGAAACGTTATTACAGAAATATTGTTATAAATGGAGGTAAATTCTCAACGGGGCTTCCTTCATTTTTCCCCGTTAACTTTACGACGCTCTCGATGGACCAAACCCAAAGGTTACTTTAAGTAATAATTTGCTTAAATCCTCAAAAACTTCGATAGACTAAATATTTTTAGATCAGAAAGTAATCTAAATCTACGCTATTAATGGTAAAAGTAAAAATTCTTTTAAATTGAAACAAAATTTACGAGTACATACCATTTACAAGTATATACTAGTAAGTACATATTTATATAAATATGGATCCAAGCCCTTGTGGTTGTTAAGGAAATGATTGTAAGGAAATAATAATGTGATTATATTGAAACTACGGATAGGTATATTTATATCTTTTTATAAGGAAAAATGGACAAAAACTATAATTGCATGTATTTCATTAAAAGGCGTATAAAAATGGTTAGACTATAACAAAGTAGAGAACAAAAAAAAGGCCAGGCGTAGCGCAGGGGCACAGAGTGTGACTGTAATATCGACTGATAGTGGGTTCGATCTCCACTCGAGGAGATAAAATAATTACCTACAATAATTCCTACTGCCTACCCTGCTGTGTGCGGGATACAGCGTGAGACTGATTATTTTATTTATATAGTAAAGTTTAGATTGTTTAATTGTAAATACTAAAATGTTAAGAACCGCCTCTCAAAACAATATATGCAAAGTGATACTTTCCAGGGGGTCTGGCTTTGAACAAATCTATTCGTGTAAAGGTTTTCAGGGTAATCTTTTTTGTTTTGTAACATGTTTAGGGTGGGCACACAACTATTCTGGAATGGGCACGGATTACTCCGCCCCCTTTATGGGAACAAGTACTACCATGGGAACAAGCGCTAATACTATACATAATACATAAAACTACAAAATAAATGCAAATCAATGAAATCTTACAAATAGTCCAGCATCATTCTGTCCTAGTGTTCCGAACACGCGGCCATCGCCTATCTGCTTATCGAGTGTGACGTCACGTCGCTCTCTCAAGAGATGCCCGGCATACCATTCTGGGTAGCTAGAAATAAATAAGTTTAAATATATTAATATAGAAATAATAAGTCATTTTTCAAGCTGTATATGAGCACGCTGTATAATTTTTTGGCGGCTCTACTCATCGACATTGCCTTCCGAAAGTTCCGAAGTTTTATGTTCATTCGACGTTTTAGCTTCACGCTATATCCCGCCCATAGCAGGGTAGGCAGAGGTTAGATACTCCGTTCTTCACTTTCCGCCGGTTGAAGCATTGCGTGTTGAGTAGCGGAACTCAGCGTCGCGCTTGGTCTTGTTACCAGAGCTAGGAAATGAAAATATTATCGTGGAATCGATTCCACAACCACTCGTTTACTGTTAAGCTTTGTGTCCCTGCGCCGACGGCTGACATTTTAATAAATAATATTTCAAATATGAATCCCGCATATAGCAGGATAGAAACTTACTGTTAAAACACTCGGTTCTCCACGCACCACCCATTTCGAGACACATCGGACTCTACTAGAGCAGGGAAATGAAAATAAATGAAATACAATCATTACCCAGAGTAGGATTGAACCCACAATCATCGCATTTTCATTCAGACTCAGTTTGTAACATTTTATAAAAAAAAAAATCCAATGACATATAAATACCACTTGTTTCAATGTCAAACAAAAATCAATACTTACGAGTCATCAAATTCTACTTCAGCTACAACAGCTAAGACGATAGCAGAAAATACTAATAGGCACTGCATTTTGTTTAATAAACTTAGACGAAAATACTTAAAAAATAAAAATAATAATCACTTTTTTAAAAAGGAAACTCCGGTACTTCGGTACAGAAAGTGAATGATACATACGTCTCGCTAACAGGTTTATTTATACATCCCTATAGTTAGGGGAATCCTTCTGGCCGTTAAACTTAGTTCTTTCCCGTGGCAAGTTATATTAAGACGTTAAGAACAAATGATAAGAGGTGAATTCCTCTTTTTTTATCAATATTTGCGCTTGTAAAATTATTAACTTTGATAGAGGAAAAAATATCTTAATAATAATGTTTACATTGTTTAAGATATTACAATAGAGTTCTTTTATGTTTTATATTATTTTCTTATATAACAAAGTTGTTAAATAAAATATAATATCAGGACACTACTTTCTCCACTTTCCGCCGATAATAATCAGAGGTATTAATGTATTAATGCCTCTGATTATTATGCTGAGCCCGTCGTGGCGCAAGGGCATAATGATGTGACTGTAACGTGACTGTTGTGGGTTCGATCCCCACTCGAGGGAATGAATTATTATTTACTAGCGGCCCGCCCGCGGTTTCGCCCGCTTAAACTACATGATTATTGATTTAATAAACAGAATTGACTGACAACTATAATGACTTCTGATATATTTTTTTATTATTTTAATCTGTAATCCTCTAATATGTTTTTTTTTACTCCATTATCGTAGTTTTTATAAGGATTTTTGATTATTTTGATTTAAAAAATACGACCAATGTTGATATTTGATATTGAGAGAGAGTGAAGGTTACCTCCATAAATCATAACATTATATATTGTAATATGTTAAATTGTTAAATATACATATACCTATAAACACTCGCCTAACACCTTAGATCTAAGTAAATTTTTGTAAAATAATATAGTTAAAAATAACTTTTTCTTATTATAGGTATTAATTGTATGTAAACAATAATGTAATTAATATATATGATAAGGAAATTAGATATAATAATAAATTAAAAATGGGTACGGATCAAGTGTCTGTAGTGTTAAGAAATAATAAATTTAAAAAAAAATCATAACATTAAGGTTAAGTCGTCATTAATATGCAATCATTGCAGTTATTTTACAAAGAATATTATGAATCCTTACCTAAATAAATAATTTAACATTTAAGGCAGAGACATTTAAAAGAGTAAATTAAATTATTCACTGACATCAACACATTTAACAGAGTTTTAAAATTATAATAAAACGTACATAATATAGGTAAAAAGAACATAATGTTACAAAAATATATATCTTCATATAATAAATAGTTAGCTTTATGTATACTCAAAGTATATTATTATAAATATTACGCAACATTGCACAAAACAATCATAAAACCTTATAGAAATTACGATAATAGAGTAAAAAAATAAGATTACAGATTAAAGTAATAAAAAATCATATTAGAAGTCATTATAGTTGTCAGTCAATTCTATTTATTAAATCAATAATCGTGTAGTTCAAGCAGGCGAAACCGCGGGCGGGTCGCTAGTATATATAAATATATATGTGTGTATAATAAATGACAAAAAAAAAAATACAAGAAAAAGCTTAAGCACTTGAAAAGTTTTTATTTCATTTCCCTCGTGCAATGCATCGTGAAAGGACGTCATTTGACGGCTATAACTTGGAGATAAGGTCCTCTTTTTGTCGACTAACAACTCGTCCGTTTCATTTCGCGCTTCGACGAAACCGGCCTCGTCTGGCTTGAGGTAGTGGCACAATGAGGTATAAGTTTAAGAGTAAGAGTATTATATTAACAGCATCACGTTTTTCATGCTAGTAGGTAAATAGAATGGGAATAGCAGAATAAGTTAAGGAACTCCGTTTTCCAATTGTTGTTAAATTTTCGAGATATTGCATGTGGAGTGGCTTTGTTTATCAGAGAAAATAATTGAATGTAATAATTCTCCCAAGTGGATACCGAACCCACACTAGGAGGTATTGTCCCACTGTCTCACTATCATATAACTGTACTAAATAAAATTGCAATTATTTTGTTTTAGAATCTCACACTACTCGCATTTAGCAGATTAGCCAAAAAGAACTTTAAGATATTTCATTCTTCACTTCAATTTCGACAGTTAAAGATATTTATAATTTTATATTATAATCTTGGAACTCAATTTAGTTTATTTTATATTCTATTCATCAATTATAATTTAATTTCCAGATTTTATTATATTGTCTAATTTATTCAAGCACATGTAGAGGTAAAAATTAAAACATACATTATACAGCTTCATGCTGTGTTCCGCACATAGCAGGGTAAGCATAGGGAAGACATTACGTTCTCCATTTTCGCTAAATTCCGGAGGCATACATACGTGTTGAGTGGCGGAACTCATTGCCGCGTTTTGCCTCGACACCAGAGCGAAGAAATGAAAGTATAAATTGAAATAAATATTTAATTTTCTCCAATAGGGTTCAAACCCAAAACCAGTCGCGTTAACAGTTCCAACTTGTACCTCTGCGCCACGATTGACCTCAGTAAATTAAAACTTATTTAGTAAATATAGCAGTTCTCAGTGTACCACCATACTTTATATTTTCATGAACTTAGTTTGCCGCTCTATAACAAACTGAACGTCTTCAGCGCTTCTGAGAGTATTTCATTATAAACTTTACAAATTATATCCCAGTCTTTGAGCTTTACTTATTTATATACGATCTCTTAGAACAAACAAATGGTTTATTTTTTATTGAAACTTCCAAGCAATATGATCTGTTTGATTAGTTCCGGCATTTATTTTGGGAGAAACATACCCGTATATACTCATTTTAGAAAAAAAATGTGTCGAAAACAATAGTTGTAGGTTTATTTCCTTGTAAAAAACAAGTCATTATAAGAGGCTAGTGAGCGCGCGCGGCTTCGCCCGCTTATTTGCACTCTTAGGGGTCAATTCTAAAAAAAAACCACGAAACACGTGTTCAATAAAATATTTTTAACAGACTGAATTTAATTTTTTATAAAAATTGGTGGCGATTTAAAGATTTTTCACATATAAACTTTCCACCCCTTATTTGAACCCTTAGAGGGTGAATTCTAAAAAACCATGAAACACGTGTTCAATGAAATATTTTTATGAGTCTGAATTTCGAATTTTATAAAAATTGGTGCCGATTTTAATTTTTTTCCCTACAAACTCTCAACCCCTATTTCATCCCTTTAGGATAATTTTTTTTAAAAATCCCTTCTTAGTGGATATCCAGATTATGAATGGAAATGGATAAAAACATCTGTCCAAATTTCACGTTTCTACGCACAGCGGTTACGGCTGTGCGTGTGCGTCTTACCTCAGTCAGTCAGAACAAGTCCTTTTATATATATAGATTTCAATATTAATATATATAATAAAACTGTAAATCACTCCTGTCTGTACATGGAAGATATATAAGAAATCTATTATATTTATTGGTGGTATTTTTAATATAATAGATCCTACAAAAAAATATTTTTTTTATTACTAAAAAAAATTGTTCATTAGGATCAACAGTAGGGATCTATAATTCTTAAAGCAATTAAATCCTTACATCTTAACTCCTTACAATTTAAAGGGGTCCAGACTGTTAATCCTAATGAAAAAGGGAGTTTTTTTTATAGTTTTATGCAGTCGCTTTTACTTTTTTATAATTATTTTTTACTATATTCCTCTTTTATTCTTTCTAAACTTATATTACTGAGCAAATTTAATAAAGGCTACTTAATCATTTACTCTATCCCAGACAGCCATAACAGAAAAAACAAATAAGTAAAATAGTAAAAATCAATAATAAACTAAATAGGGTTTATTAAAATCAAATCTTACAGTAACAAAAATATTTTCTACAGATCAGATCGTCAGGTACACAAAACTTACAAATTTTACAAATAATAATTATTAAAAACAAATTTGACAATCATACAGCTAAAATACTATTATAGTTCAATCAAATGCGGGCGCTATTTATAATACAATAATATTCTTAAAAAAATTTGGACAAAGACATTCCGAAGGTGGGTTGCCAGTTGCTCGAGGGTATGTAGGGCGACACGGACTTGCTGTACCCGGCGTTGAAGTCCAGCGAGGAGGAGGGCGTCTTGAACAGGTTCAGGTTGCCCATCGCCGAGTAGTCGGTGCGCTTA
>DWQW01011338.1:0-11509 GCA_018249695.1 Heliconius erato demophoon
ATTATACTCTGTTGAATATTTATTAAATGTCTGGTTGCGGTCGGTCGCGGCTTATATTGTTTTTATATTGCCGAAATATGGATTTTTAACATTCAGGTCACTCGAATTATCTTTAGATAAATACATACAACTATACGGGCGCGCGGCGTTGAGTTCCGCCACTCAACACGCAATGGCTCCAGAACTCGGCGGAAAGTGAGGAACGGAGTGTCTTAACAGTAGGTTCCCTCTGCCTACCCTGCTGTGTGCGGGATACAGCGTGAAGCTGTTTGTATATATGAAAATAATTTGTTTTCCTTTATGTGATTCAAAGAAGATTTCTTAAAATTTGTGGCGTAGCCGTATGACAAAAATCAGAATTTTTATATATAAGTCATGTCTGTCTGTCTGGCAATCCGGACGACCGTATTTTATTCCGAAACTATTAAAACTTCACAGTTCACACTTGCTAGATAATAATTGTAGTTCGTGAACCGTTTTACGAACACAAATGAAAAAAAAAATCCCGGTCGTCCCATATATGGGACTGAGCCAATTTTTTTTCGTCAAATCCTATACGTGCAGTGTGTTTATGGATATGTCATTGAGTTTTATTTGTAATAATCATGATATTGGTAGAAATAAAAGTTAAAAATTTGTTATAAGATTAATATTTTGAAAAATTACTTCCAATGTGCTAAAATGGTCTACGAGAACGTAAACGTGTCCTTAGTTCTTTAGAGATTTTGAAATTAATTATTTTATTTATTTAATCTCGCTACATATAAAGTTATTAATATTTTTAACATTTGTTTTATGCATATACCAGGTATACAGAAGGGCCCTAGTCTTAAGACAGTTTGTTCCCGGGTTTTTCGCAAATTTCCAAGACTGACTAGCACAGCGAATAAAATTTGATTTAATCATTCCCCCGAGTGTGGATTGAACCTACAACTACGTTTACAGTCAGACATCGTCTCCCTCTTTATTATCGTTAATAGTATTTACTATCTTGCAATATGTAGATCTCATGTCCAAAGATCTAAAAGGTTCACACGATAACCTTCACAATTCTATACATCCATTACAATAGGAATAGTAATCCAAAGAGGATGAGGGCCAAGGAACCTTTATCTCTCTATGTGTAAACCTTGATATAACATTGATATACCCTCCTTTATTAGGCAAATACGTGATGATTCATACGAGATTCAACACAATGGTACGAATTAATGATGTTGAAAATTTGAACCATTCTGTTTGCTTATGGCAATAGGTTTGTGAATAATGAAGATAGAATTGGTGTGATCTTGAAATTTAATTAAATTGAAACGTTGATATATTTTTCGTCCTAAATTGCCTAAGAACATTGTGGGTTATATTCTCTCAAATATACATCACTCTGGTAATTGGTTGAGTTGAGTTCCACCACTCAAAACGCAATGTCTCTAAAATTTTAGTGTGTGAATTTGAGTGTCTTAACACTAGGTTCCATGTGCCTATCCTGCAATATGGGGGATATATAAAAAAACATTAAAATAGAGGAAAAAGTTACAGGATAAAGTACTCCACGTTACTAAAAACGAATTAAAAGAATACAAACATTGGCATGTTAGCCTAACGAGTGGCGCGTCAGTTCATGATGAAAAAAAAAATTGACATCACTGACTGGGGACTGAGCGAGCGGTCTTGCAAAATCTATCTTTAATTATTATATCTTTAATCTTAATTTAAATTTAATGCTGTATTTTATAGAAAAATGTATAATTGTAATAAGTATGTTAAGTAAAATATTTATGCATCATTTTGCTGCATTTGTTTTATATGTAATTCGCCGCGTAAGCAAAACTCATAGAGTGCTTCCACATCTGCTAAAATGAAATTTGGCACGTAGTCAGAATTTACAATAAATATATAATATATTTATATAACAGATAAAAGTTATTAGAAGCTTATAATTGTAGTTTATTTTATACAAAATGAATGCAAACTTGAGTTTGTCAATTTACAAATCCGAAATTGGTACGGAACCCTCGGTGAGCGAATGCGTCTCGTGCTTGGCTTTTTTTAATAAATAAAATATATAAAAAGGAAAGGGATAGAATAGCGGTATAGGTAAACAATTCACGAAAAATTTTCACCAACAAACTTGTATAATAATCATAATCAATTTCCTTTGTAATAATAAACACATTTAACAATAATTATAAAAACCCCATAATAGGGTACGCCTAAAATATATTATTTTATAAAAGCTAAAGTTTTACTTAAGAAATTAAAAGAATACCCAAGCTTGGATCAAGAGAATAATAATAATAAATATTTGAGAAGGATAGTCTGTGAGCCATTAACTTTAATTAAAAAAGCCTTAATGGATTCGAGGGAAAAAAACTGATTCTGAGTACTAAGATGAGAAGAGAATTTGAAAATTATTTAGATCTAAAAAAGTTTAATAACGTATTAAAAAGTAAAATATCTAAAACGTATAAAAAATAGAAGGTATAGCTACTTAAATCCGCACCTCTTGGAAACAATATAAGGGCTCTAGTTAATTAAGAATTATTTTTATTTTAGTAAAAAAAATAATTCAGTCTGTTTTTCTATTTAATTCATATATTTACTAATGTAGTCATATGATTTAAAAGATAACGACGACATTTTCCTGTCTTAGTTGTACCTACTTAAGAATTGTTAGACTGTATGCGATGATTTTTGGGTTCATTTGGGGTTAATATTTAATATTACGTTAATTATTAACTCCAAATCGAACTGATAGAAGCTAATTTACGCAATTTTAATTTGGGTTAAAAATGGAAAACTAGTAATAAGGAAAGCATATCACAAGAAACTGTAGAGAAATATACATATGTTTTCGCTGTATCCCGCATAAGCAAGGTAGACCGACGCGATCTAGTCTCAAGACTCTACGTTCCCCATTTTTGTGTTGAGTAGCGGAACTTAACGCCGTGATTTGAATATTTTGTGTTATTTTTTCGTGTAGGAATAAAACGCAAAATCGTCAGGTTTGCAATCACACGCTGTCCACAGCGACGGGCTTTTCTAAATATTTGTTTATTAATTTATTTCTAATATATTGAAACGGAAGTTATAGATAATATAAAATATATTTACATGGTCTTAATAAATTCCCAAGATAATATTATGCCAGACCACACCAGCTTGATGCTCGACGGCGAAAATTCAATTTACGTCGATTATTCAATTACTCAACGGGAAAATTTGATGGATCAGAATAAAAAGTAACATGTGACTTTGTACGCCTACTTTATTACATTAGGAGGATTTATGTCAAGTAAAAAATTATCGAGGCCATCGTGGCGTGACTGTGTGACATCTTGTCTTATTATAAGCGCAATAGTTGTGGGTTCAATTCCTATTTAGGGAAATTATTATATTTCAATTATTTTCATTTCGTGCTCTGGTAGACAAAGCGTGGTGCTGAGTTACATGCACTCAATATATACGATAGGCCGAAAATTAGGCGGAAAGTGGGCAAAAATGTCCTAACGAAAAGACGAAGCTGTGTTTTTTTCATTTTATTTTTTTTTATCATTATGTTTGTATCATTTAAGTGTTGATCGAACCTACGATCTCTAACTTAGCTTTAACAAACCACTGTATTAATATATATATATAAAATAAATTTTCATTCCTTTTTTATTAAAAGGTAGCAATTTAACAGTTTTTTTTAAACCGATTCAATTATCGAGTTGATTAATAGAATCAATTATGCGAATGGTGAAAAAAAAAACTTTCATTAAACGCCCGTGTTTGCCGCTCCTATAATTTAAAATAAATATAGGTACATTTTTTATCTGGGGTTTGAATTTTATTTATTGAATACTTTTTACACGTGACGGAGATCGATTTGATTGTAATATATCTATATGTATAAATAAATTTATTTACGTAGACAGTGGAAACTTAGTGTTAAGACGCTCCGTTCCCCACTTTCCATACAATTTTCAAAATACTGCGTAAATCTAAGCTCGCTTTGTCATGTTACTAGCGCGAGGAAATTAAAATAATCCAAATGGGAATCGAGTCCAGAACCGTCGCGTTTATTTATACACTCTTCCGCTGAACTAAGACAGTCTCCTGTACGTACATATATTTGTATATTATACACATATAATCTACTAAATAGATATACTAATATACTGATATCATTGACGAGTACTAACTAGGTACTACTACCGACGAACAAGCTTAACTTAAAAAAATATGCAAGCTTTGATTAAATTAACAAATCCGAAAAATCTTAAACTCTAATATATCTTTCTCATTTCGTTTTTACGGTAAGTTTAAAGATCTGTGGTTAACTTTGTCGAGTCTATAGAGTGCTTCTGGGTAGCGGAAACTAATACCCAAGTTTTAAGAAACATTTTTATTTCGAATATAAATAAAGGTTCTGGGATTCAAAACCCACACCATCATAAACACAAATACGTAAAATTATGTTAAATAAAAATAAACACAAAAAAATATGTACGGTTCACAAATTTAAATAAAATATATACTGTGGAAATAGGGACAAACTATTTATTACGCCACATATATGATAAATTACATACGTAAAATGTTTAAACAGGAATCCTAAAAAAAAGCTGAAAATAGTATAACAAAGAACAAATGTTAACAAAAAAACTATTACAAATACCTATACTAATATCTCTAATATAGCTTAAATTTCTTTAATAGACTAAAATACTTAAATAATCTTTAATTTACGTACAATATATAATATGAATGACTAGCGACAAATAGCTCTTGATTTCTTTTCCTATCAGCATTGTATCAACGGTCGACATTATTCGATTAATATAAATATGTAATACACAAACTACAACATATGTAGATATCCTTCATGAATATAATGATTGAATTTTAGATACTTAAAGAAAGTATACTATTTTTTAAATTATTAAAATAAAAAACCCAAAAATTTGAGGCCGGTCGTGGCGCAGCGGCACGAGGTGTGACTGCAAAACCGACCGGTTGTGGGTTCGATCCCCACTCGAGGAGATGAAATATTTACTTAAATTTATATTTTCATTTCTTCGCTCTGGTGTCGAGGTTAAACGCGGCGTTGAGTTCTGCCACTCAACACGCAATGCCTCCAGAATTCGGCAGAAAGTGGGGAACGGAGTGTCTTAACACTAGGTTCCCTCTGCCTACCCTGCTAGTGTGCGGGATACAGCGTGAAGCTAATTTAATTTTTTTTTTTTAAAATAAAAAAAAAGTAGACTTACGTCTGAATCCGCGCCTTTGTCTGCGCCAGGGCACGTGAAAGTGACGTATTCGTGACATCTCTTGTGCACCACGAAGCTGCATACTGCAATTTTATATTATTCTTGTTACGGTTTATGTTATTTTTTTATTTTATATTTTTATTTATTTTTTATATGTACTTTAAAGTTTAATTAAATATATGAAAATTGCCATGGTAAATTGATCCGATTTTTATGCACTCTACAACCCGCATAAAGCAGGGTTTGCAGAGGAAACCTATTATCAAAACACTCCTTTCCCTAATCTCGGTCCATTTTCGTAACTGCGCATTGAGTGGTCGAACTCACCGCCGCGCTTAAACTGCTTAATAATTCTCTACAAAAGAATTTAGTTTAAAAGAGGTCAATAATATTAAAAGTTTATACGACTAAGCCTTTACCCATCTTCATACTTTGAATATATTAATTGAAGTTACCCTAACTTACCCTAGTTATTAAGTAAAAGATAATTCATAATGACACCTGCTAAGTTACCTTCACAATAAATTGTTTTCACCGCGAATTAAATTTCGAAAAGCCTCACCTTGACACTGGAACCCTTGTTTCCCGAAGCCCCTGTAACAAGATAAATTATAAATTGATCATGTACATTTAATTTATATTTAAATACGTGGGTTAAGTAAAAACATTATTTTTTCTTCTTTAGTCTCGCTGTGCAAATAAAGTATATTGGTTCAAAGCGTTGTCCGTACCGGTAGGACTTATTAAAGAAAATAGAGTAATGTAGAAAAGAAAAATAAATAATTAAAAGATCTAATTTCTTGTTATATTATTCCAGCAACGAGCAACGACGCCAAGGTAAAATATAAATGTTTAGATCCTTTCAAATCCTTTAATGTAATGAAAAAGTTTTTCATGTAAGCGTATTCAAACAGAGTTAACCTTAATCCGTGGGGACAACATTCCTAAAAATAAGCGGAAATCCTTTACTTTTGTTAGATAAACAAATGATTTTGTTTCTCTGTTCTCTACCAGGTAAGGACTAATGTAGACTAAATCACTATATTTCTGTATGTTGTGGTGCAGCGGAACAATGCCTAATAAAATAAATACGACGATTATGGGTTCGATTCCCAATCGAGGGAATGATGTTTTTTTTTCATTTTCCCGCACTGGTAACAAGCGCCAGTCATGACGCAGGGGTACAAAATGTGATTGTAAAATCCTGGGTCGTGGTTGTGGGTTCAATCCCCACTCGAGGAAATGAAATATTTATTTATATTTATATTTATATTTTCATTTCTTCGCTCTGGTATCAAAGCGCGGCGCTGAGTTCAGCGACTCAATTCGACGGAAAGTGGGGAACGGAATTTTAACACTAGGTTCCCTCTGCCTACCCTGCCGTGTGCGGGATACAGCGTGAAGCTGGTAAGAAGATAACGTGTGTTGTTGAGTTTCGCTAATCAACGAGGCATCAGGTTCCCTCTGGCTACTCTGTTATATGTGGGAAATAAAGTGCAGTTAAGTTAACCATAATGTTTTTAAGTAATTAAAAGATTAACTGGATCTAAAATAAATTGGAATAACTCTCTTTTTATATACACAACCAATGTATATATGTATAAATAGGACAAGAGTGATAAAATATTATACACAATTTAATATCATTTACAGGGATCATATTAACAATAAATAGCATGTTTATATTATTTCTGAATACGAAACATAAGCTAAATTTTTAAAAGAAAATTTTGCTTGGATCAAAACTTGTTAAACTATTTACAAAAAATTATAAAAAAAAAGTAAAACAATAGACTAAGCATTTTAAAGTTAGAAATATCTATCTTCACTTTCTTTTTATAATAAAAAATAATCTTAAAACGCCTATCTACGAATTCACTAATGTTCTATTGTCGAGGCGAAAGCAATCTTGAAAATTGCATTAATATAGCTAATGCAATCAGCCATTACATTACCCCATAATATAAAATGCAGCCTGAAACCCCATTAACGATATTGTAGTACGGCCGTACCGTGTAAGGGTTGCCAATAGATTTTATTACCTATTAAAAGAGGCCAGTCGTGGCGCAGGGGCACAAGCCTGCGACAGGTTGTGGGTTCGATTCCTACTTGAGAAAATGAAATATTTAATATTTTCATTTCTTTTTTGCTGGTCTTTTTTGTGGAAAATGGTTCTAGAATTCGGCGGAACAGTGAGGAGCGGAGTGTCATAACACTAGGCTCCCTCTGCCTACACTGCTACTGCGGAATACAGCGTAAAGCTGCAAAAAATATATTAGTTTTGTCTACTTCTATACCAATTTTATAAAGATGAAAAGTTTGTTTGGTCGATCGTAATAAACTTAAAAACTACTGTTTTTACGGTATTGAAATCTTTTTTGTATTGGATAGTCCATTTATCGATGCAAGCCTGTGCCATATATGGTATTTTCGCTTTTTACTCTCCTTCCATCCATGGATATGGCATAAGTACCCAGAATCCAAGGTACCTGCGGTCAGAGTTACCTTGGCCTCTACGAATAAGTATACCTGCGCAATGAGGACTGTTAACAAAATTGTAAATTTTAAAATGTGTTTTCGATTATCAAACTAATCAATCAATTATCGTTTTAGTAATTGGATTTGTATATCCATTAAATAATATAAATGATATTTTTCAAAGTGTAGGTAGTTATATATTGAAAATATTTAAACATAAATCGCGCCTATAGAAACAAAAAAAAAATATGTCAACCATTGTAAGTAAGTATTAAAGCTAAAATACCAGTAAAGATTCTAAAACTTACAATATCAAGTCGTTCAGAACTTATGTGAAACAAATAGGCTCTAGATTTATATTTGCTAACCTTACATGTGAAACGGGTCATTAGTCACAGCTTTCAGGGTTGAGCGATTGCAGTAGGTACGTATATTTAATTTTCTATAGGGAAATCTCTTATGAAAACTAATTATATGAATTTTTCATATTTCTATTACTTGGTATATTTAAAACTGCTTTTCATAATATTTCAGTTAAACGAACCGCTTGTGCTATTTAAATAAGGAAAAGATAAAATACTTTATTTAACTGCATAACTTTATTATTGTGGCGTTGAGTTTCGTCACACAACACGCAATGCCTCGAGAATTAAGCAGAATATGGGAAACGTGAACTATATATATGGGAATTTAATGGGAATGGAGTGTTTTAACACTTGGTTTCCAGGTTTCCTCTGCCTACCATGCTATGTGTGGGATACAGTGTGAAGATAAAAAAGCTTTATTATGTCGATCATACTTTCCAAATGTATGAAACAGTACTTCAACAAACAACACATGCAAAAGTTAACTTAATATATTTATCAATATTAATCACTCATAGAAAAAAAATTGATGTAACGTCTAAAATATACATTAAAAAATATATACAAATATATTACATAAAACATACAAGTTTAAAATATGGAGTAACTGAAAAACATAGTACTGATGACGTATCCACATAAGTATATTTCACACATCGCAAGCGACTTTCAAAAGCATTTTGCTTTCTGATATACGATCCAAAAGAGAGTAATAAAATGGAAAAACAGGCTTCACAGCTGACCTTTAGGAAATACCATCGATTATACCTACTCGAGGAAGGTGAGGCAAAAGCATGAAGATTCCCTTGAGGCTATATACAAAGAGGTTGGTGGCAGTAGACGAAGAAATAGAGGTATGACATTACTAATCCGTCTGCTAGGGACCAATATAAATGTGTTAAAATATTTTTTTTTATAGTTTAAAATTTTTTCATAAATTTTTTTTAGAAATTAATATAAATTAATAAATCTATTAATACCTATAACTGATGAATAATCAATACCATTGTAAATAAAATAAGTTGAGTTCCGGCACTAAAGACTTAATGTTTCGAAAATTGGGCGGTGAGTGGGGATCGGAGTCTCTTAACATTACACGTTCTCTGCTTAGTATCGGTCATAACGTGAAGCTAAAAAACCAAATATTTTATACCTTTCTTAATGCTATTTTAAAAAGGAAAAAGATACCAATAAAAAAAAAATAAAATAAAATGCAATGAAAAAAAAGCAAAGTAACAAAACTGAAATTCGAATACTACTTCAAAGCTAATCAACCCTAATGGACAGAAGCCTATTGAAGTGTGTCATTTTTTCAGGTTGCCGAGAGATAGATTGAACGATATTGCATCGTTACCGTTTCCGAAGTAATTGAATTACGTATGTACATATAGCTAAACATAATATGTTTTAACAGATTCAACTTTTGGTTTGTAGTCAAGATTCGAAGAGGCCTAAATTCTTATTGTAGATACTACGTTTGTTCGATTTGTATTCGTGAAATATTAAATTATTTGCTTTTCTCCACTTTGGCAAGGAAAAACGTGCCGCACTCCAGCAAAATGTTTGAAATTCGGACAGAAGGAAAGAACGGAGTGTCTTGACTCTTGACACTAGTCTACCTATCCTGCTGAAACTGTTAAGAAAAATACTTCTTAAGATTTTAATGTCCCAGTGTAGTAGGTGCTTGTAATGTTATCAATTTTAACATGAGCAATCTATTAAGTTATTTTGACTTTATTTATATTTTCTATAGAAATATAATTAAACCAGAAATAACTTAAAATCGGGCCCCACAAATTCATACAGAATCGGATTATTCGTCATAACTCATAGCATGCCATGTTGAATTCTCGCTAGCACTAATAGAATAACCTCTATAAAGCCGTCTATAACCGCACAGCCTACGTAACAGGAATATTTCCACTGATTGAAGTCCAAGTTTGATTCAACTTCATGCTTTGTGAAGTTTTGAACTAGGTATATCTACTTTGGTGATTAGTACATTGTAGATTTATAAATGCTCTATAATAACTTTGCTTTGGACAGATATGAATTTCTGATAATTTATGTAGTTATAACTAGTGGTATAACTTTTTTTTAGCTAAACGCTGTATCTCGCATCTAGCAGAGTAGACAGAACGAATTTAGTGTTAAGACACTCCATACCTATTAAGGCACTTTCGTTCCCTCCTTTCCGCTGAATTCTAGAGACATTGCGTTTTGTTTAAGTGCGGAACACAATGCTGCGCTTTACCTCGTTACCGGAACAAGGAAATGAAAATATTTAATATTTCATTTCCTTGAGCAGGAACTGGACCCACATCCAAAAGTAGCGAGCGATGACTAGTCATTAATATATATGATAGATTCTACACACTTAAAAAATCCTAAAAATACAAACAAAATATATGAAACGATTATGAAACGTTTACATGATATGGACAGACAGATATTACTAGTATCTACAAACATGTATATACATTCAGTACATTTAAATTATATAAGTGAATACTGTTGGGACGAGAACGTGATACAGAATACAATATACTGAGACGACTTTATCCATTCATCTAATGCTGAGTATTATTTGATAATAAATGATACTGAATTTAAAAGATCTTTATTTATATTTTTTATTTTTAACAAAATACTTATTATGAAAAATACTTTTTTTTCATAAATTTAAAATTTAAACGTAACCAAGAATAAAAAATCGGTGGAAACAAAAACTGACTGTACAGGACAAAATAGAGTGCCAGACTACTAAACATTTACAAGGACTAAATACTTTAGTGGTTAATATATAGAAAGATTATTTGTAAAAATAATCCAGTTTCTATGAAGTAAAAAAAAACTTACTTTTCGATATAAAATACAGTATAAATTTAAGGAATTTTGAAATAGCTTTTACATCAATCAATCCATCCAGCGTTTCGTACCTTCGCCAGTGAACATACAATGTATGTACTATGTAGAAAAGTACATAGCTGTAGTGAATTCAGTTTAGATGAAATTCTAAGAATAACAAATTTTAAAATTAATTATTTTTAAGTTATTTTGTTAACTGTCTCTGTTTTTTAGCCTCACGCTGTATCCTACACATGTTAGGGCAGAAAAACCAAAGTTAAGACACTCCAATTCCATTAAGCGACTTGCGACCCCACAATAATAATTTCAGCTTGATACCTCCACGTGATCTCGAGATAAGTGGTTTTGACAGATGGACAACAAAGTGATCTTATAAGCATTCCGTTTTTATCTTTTGAGGAACGGAACCCTAGAAAATAAACCCTAGTATTAAGACACTCCGTTCCCCACTTTCTGCCGAATTCTGGAGGCATTGCGTGTTCTCGTTCTTTCGTGTTCTCGTTCGCTCGACACCAGAGCGAAGAAATGGAAATATAAATTTAAGTA
>DWQW01011339.1:0-11508 GCA_018249695.1 Heliconius erato demophoon
AGTTCCTTTTGTTGTTCTGTCTTTCATTCTCATTTTATACTTTTTGAATTCAACTTCGCTTTGTTCTTGTAAGCGTTTTAAGAAACAACTGTGTGGGTAACCAAATAATGTGTTTCTTTTTTTAGCTTTACACTATATCACACAAATAGAAGGGTACACTGGGGAAACTTAGTGTTAAAACACTATTTCCCACTTACCGTCCAATTTTTGGGATTTTCGATGTTGAATGGCAGAACCCAACAACGTCCTTTGTCCCATTATATAAGCAAGGAGATAAAAATAATTAGATCTATCACTATTACTATTCGAGTAGAGTATATTACTATTCGAGGTAGACTCAGGTAAACCTGAGTCTACCTCGAAATTAAGTTCGTTTTAAATTTAATAACTGTCTGTCTAATGTTTATTTTTCAGTCACCAGTTACCATTATTCTTAAATCTTCTATCATCGGTTAGTCAGTGTATGAGAACTTTATTTATCGTTATTGCTTAACATATATAGGTCGCCGAAGTCAATAAAATGTGTGAGCGAGCTATCTAACGTGCAAACCGCACTGATACACATAACGATAACATTCGCTTCGGCATGGCAGTATTGCGTTCTACAGTAAATAATAACGAAGTATGAATGGTCTTAGACTGAAATAATTTCGGGTACACCAAACACAACAACAGCGAGCACGACGCAATGCTCCTGTAAATCTGGAAAGACTAGCATTTCACTACGATCCGAAAGATTGAGCCGACAAATCCGTGACAATTGAAGAAATTCATTTTTTCATTTGTCAATAAAAAATTAAAGCGTAAAAATACAACGGCAAATCTCCTGGTTTATGTTGTTCTGCTGGTATAGTAAAGTTGCCACAGTTAGATCCATTATGCTCTGTCTGAGAGCTGGCAACCATTGTCCAATTCCTTATGCGATTTTCTTTTAAATTATATGCGATTCACATAAAAAACATATGAGTGTAATTTTCTCCAAAAACGAGTTGCGAAAAACATTAATGAAAGGTGTTTGCGGCAGGATTCTTTTGAACAACCCTAGTGTAATCTATTCTACTATCCTGTTTCATTCTTAACTATAAGTTTCATTAGAATAACTGATCCCTACAGATTTAAACAATCGGATCTAAGGCCACTACAGGTGCGTTTAAGGTGGAGATAGACGCGCGTTTTGAAGGTACCCATGTCATATCCACCTGCAAACACTGCCACAGTTGAGTGGCGCGTGGAAGGTTATTCCGTCCTTAGGTGTTAAATCAGGATTTATTAAAAATTTAGAAACTAATTTTTTAGTTATGTTTTTGTATAAACTTTAACCAGAAAACTTCTTTGTTTATTACTAAACTTTTTTTATATATTTTTTTTATTTTCCGTGCAACTCATTCAATTTGTATATAACAATACTACCAACACGAGAGGGATAGCAATAAAATAGTCACTCTAATATGGCAGTGTCATAAAAAGACGTCCTGTAAATAAAATATGGAATTTTACATATAGATACATAGATACATACATATGTGGGCGTGTAATCTCAATATTGCTTGCAAGAGATTTGATATTATATATTTATATGTATGCATGTTTGTTTACTTTAGACGAACGCTATCAGGATTTTTTACAGGATTTTTTTTAGGGACAGTACGTTGAACGCAAACGTTCAACGTACTGTCCCCACTCGTGGTAATGTATCATTTTCATTTTCATACTCTATTAAGACAACGAGTGGCGTCAGCGTTCATCTTTCCAAGTTTCTTATTAAATGATTCTAATCATGTAATTGTTTAGAATTAGTTCCCGAATAATTTAAAAATATGCTTGTTTTTTGGCTGGCATTTGTTTATTTATTTATTTCTTAGAATGATTTATTCATGTGGAATATAACCGAGTAGAATTTGAATTTACACCCGCATGATTCCAGATGAATTTCATTTTGTACGTATTTACTATTTAAAATCTATTACTTTTGGAGTTGATGCACACACTCCGTTCCCATCAAGGCACATCCGTCCGCGGAATTCTGGAGATACTGCGTTTAAGTGAATGCGAATGAAAATAATTAATATTTCATTTCTTTGAGTGGGAAACAAACCCACAACTCGTCGCGTGTACAGTCGCCTTCTTGTGCCTATGCGTCAAGACTGACCTCCAGTAAGGCCGGCTGGCCTGGCACCAGCTCCAAAAATAATTTAGAATATTATAAATTATTACAACTTTATTCACTACTATAACATAGATGTGCCACATCAAAACATACTTGAACCCAATTAACACATGAGCCAATAACCTCGTCCCCTTTCAATAGTAAAGGGGTTTGTACTCGAGTTGTCGTCAAATGTTTGTTTTGGAATCAATTCGCTTGAGTTGGGAGCATTAGGTGTATGTATATAAGGTTTGGAGGTTGAATAACTATCTATAAACATTATATTTTAATGGTAAGTTACTTAACGCCAGTTAGTTAGGGGCCAGTCGTGGCGCAGGGGCACAAAATGTGACTGTAAAATAAACTGGTTGTGGGTTCGAACCCCACTGGAGGAAAAGAAATATTTATTTACATTTATATTTGCATTTCTTCGCTCTGGTGTCGAGGCAAAGCGTGGCGTTGAGTTCCGCCACTCAACACGCAATGCCTCCAGAACTTGGCGGAAAGTAGGAAACCAAGTGTCTTAACACTAGGTTCCTTCTGTGTGCGGGGTACAGCGTGAAGCGGCGACGTTCAGTTTTTTCACTCAACACGCAATGCCTACCCTGTTACATGTGGGATACAGCGTTAAGGTAAAAATAATACTTTATCGATCCTCGTTCCCTTTCAATAGTAATGGAGAAGAATGAAAGAAAGATGAATGCCGTGGAGATGCTATCTCTTCATAGGATATGCTGAGTCAGCTTAGCTGATCGAAACCGCAATGAAGAGATACACAGAATGGCAGGTACTAGCGAGGATGTCATGGTGAGAGTGAAGAAGAACGTGCTCAGCTGCGTCGGGCACGTCGAACGAATTAGTGATGTAAAAATGGCAAAAAAAAATATGATGGAAAAGTAAATGGTAAGAGAGGTAGAGGGAGACCTCGGTTGACCTTCGAAAACACAGTATCAAAGATACTGGAGGAAGGTATTGGAAGAGGCATGTAGAGACCGTAGCGTTTGGCGCTTCGTTCTCTCTCGCTATCCTGCTAGGGATAAAGCGTGAAGCTAACAGTTAAGTATACTAAGTTAACATTTTTTTTATAATTTTCATATTAAAATAACATAAACGATTTACGTCAACTACTTGTAGGGAATCGCTTAAACAAAATGTATGTATCGAATTTAGATATTACTTATTTCGTAAATCAATTAAGCCTATGGTTTCAATATCAAATTGAAATAAAAGATTTTATAGTTGCAAAAGTAGCTCATCCCACACTCGCCCACGTATAATATTGAACTTTTTATACTTTATTGTATAATACCTACCTAGTTTTTATTAATATTTAAGCATCTTCTAATATATTATTTGTTACGTTTTTTTTCAGCTTAATTTTGTATCACACAAATAACAGGTTAGGTAGAGAGAGCTTAGTTTAAAAACTCTCCGTTTTTCGCTTTTCATTAGAATCTCAGATATTGTATGTTAAGTGGCAAAATTCAACGTCACATTTAAAATACTCTGAGTAGGATTCGAATCCACAGGAGTCGCGTTAATAGTCAGAGGTCCAATCCACGTTTACTTTGTGTAATTAATTCTTGTGCTATGTCTTGATATTGAATATATATATTATTTAAAGTATGCAATAAAGAATATTATATTCTATTCAATTGATTAATAGCATAATAATATTGACAAGAGCACATTTACAAATTACCATATGTTTAAATTTTTAAGAGATTTTTTCTGTCTTTTTAATCAGAAAATCAGCTTCACGTTGTATCCCGCACACAGCAGAGTAGGCAGAGGGGACCTAGAGTAAGACACTCCGTTCCTCACTTTCTGACGAATTCTGGAAGCATTGCGTGTTAAGTGGCAGAACTCAACGCCGCATTTTGCCTCGACACCAGAGCGAAGAAATGGAAAAATAAATTTAAGTAAATATTTCATCTCCTCCGGTGGGGATCGAACCCATAACCAGTCGGTTTTACAGTCACACTTTGTGCTGCTGCGCCACGACTGGCCTCTTTCTGTCTTTTTCTATGTATTAAACGTAGAGCCATTACTCTTTCTATCTTCTTTGTAGTGTACACAGTAGATATAGAATCTTGTAAAAATTACACATTTACTATAGAAAAGTATCATTTATAAGAGAACGTTGTAACAGAGTGGACAGACCTATATATTATGATAAATGTTCCGCAGCATTAAGGCTTTGAGAAATCTCTCCACTGATGCTTTATCCTCTGGGATTTCATTTTTATGACACACTGTTAGTGTATTTGTTGAGCTTACGGTTAAAGAATAATATTGAAAAGGAATAATAATAGGGAAAAATCATGGTTCAGTTGTGCGAGATTTTTCAAGCAGTCTCCGGCTTACGTTGTAGCCAGAGGAAATCTAGTTTTCACTTCGCTGTCCAACTTCCGTGTTGGGTTGCGGTCCTAACCTACTACGTTTGATTATTGGAATATAGTAGGGTGAGGAACTTCAAAAAAATCAAGAAATCCTAGTATTTAGCGTCGCGTTAGAAAAATAGAGAAGTAGCGTGAATTTAAAAAAATATATCTTAAATCAGCTTCACGCTGTATCCCACGTCGGGAAATAGGGAACCTAGTGTTAAGACACTCCGTTCCCCATTTTCCGCCAAATTCTGGAGAATTGCGAAAATTTCATGATATTGGTGAGTGACGGAGCAACGCCGTGCTTTGCATTGACACCAGAGCGACGAAATGAAAATATGAAATATTTCATTTCCTCGAGTGGGGATCGAACCCACAACCTACCACGTTTGCAGTCAAACTCTTGTGCCCCTTCGCCACGACTGACCTCTTAAAATACATTTATATGTTTAAAATATATTATTAAGACAAATTATAACTTAACAGTATGTCTCACAAACCTGTAGTATTAGGATTTTAACTGCGACATCGCGCGTCGCGTATACAGTATACACAGCGATACGTGGAAGTAACTTGTAAGCCTTATGCTTAAAGATATCATATCACATGAATATGAAATGAAGCTCTTCGTCGCAACATTTTTTGTGACAGTTATAGTTGTATATAAAACATAATATATACAAAACTTTTCCCTTACTGAGTAACAGACAGATTTTTAGAAACTCCCACGGGAAAGAGAAAAATAACGGTATTTTCTATATTAACAAATTATATGGGACATTCCACGTGAAGCCGACAGGTAAAAGCAGTCGAGGTTTTGATTTTGATTATTTTTTAATATTTTAGAGGCCGGTCGTGGCGCAGCGGCACAAGGTGTGACTGCAAAACCGACTGGTTGTGGGTTCGATCCCCACTCGATGAGATGAAATATTTACTTAAATTTATATTTCCATTTCTTGGCTCTGGTGTCGAGGTTAAGCGCGGCGTTAAGTTCTGCCACTCAACACGCAATGCCTCCAGAATTCGGCAGAAAGTGGGGAACGGAGTGTCTTAACACTAGGTTCCCCCTGCCTACCCTGCTGTGTGCGGGATACAGCGTGAAGCTAATTTAATTTAATTTAATTTTTTTTTAAATATTTTAGACCTACATTGGTCCTCAATACAAATGCACAATATTTTGATAGTGCAGTGATTAGTTTAGGAGTTATGTGGGTTCAAAGTCATGAGTGACTTGTGGACATGCACTTTAAAATCGTATTATCCAGTATTAATAAGTGACAAATAAATAAATAAATAAAGTAGTGTAATAGATTCCTCATTAAATGAGTTTTTTTTATGGTATTTTTATTAAAAAAATATATATTTTTCATATAAAAAGATGGTTTTTATTATATGAAATACAGTGAAGTACTGTCATGAAGCGCGGCGTCCGCAAAGTTTTACCCACCGCGCCGCCACCGCAATCTTTAAACCTGTTATGTTTTAACTAAATTTTTTCAATGTTGATCCAGTCAATCCAGATTGAGAAATAGGATTTAACTAAAAATAATAATTTCAAATATTGTTTAAAATAGATAATTACATTATTAAATATTTAATCATGTATATATATGTGTATAAGTCGCATAATAAGAAAATAAATTGTTATATTACTACAAATATAGTCTAAATACTAAATAATGTTCTTTCTTTACTAAATACCGAGGCCGGTCGTGGCGCAGCGGCACGAGGGGTGACTGCAAAACCGACTGGTTGTGGGTTCGATCCCCACTCGAGGAGATGAAATATTTACTTAAATTTATATTTCCATTTCTTCGCTCTGGTGTCGAAGTTAAGCGCGGCGTTGAGTTCTGCCACTCAACACGCAATACCTCCAGAATTCGGCAGAAAGTGGTGAACGGAGTGTCTTAACACTAGGTTCCCTCTGCCTACTCTGCTGTGTGCGGGATACAGCGTAAAGCTAATTTTTTTACTAAATAAAGTCCAATCTTCAGTGTTTTAACAGGATTTTTCAACTAATCCCAAATGTTGGGTGATAAAAGCTTTTTTCATTAAAACTGGCGCATACATTTTAGTTCAGTAAAAATTCGGCAAAGTGACTTTTCATTTAGCGTGTTCTTTTTGTGGGCGCTGTGAAATTTTAAAAAGTGATTGTCAGAAGTACTTCCTATCATTTTCTATAAAGAGATAAAGGTTGTAACAATACAGTTGTTAGTTTGTTTTGATCTATGAAAGTAATGGTGATATTTTTTTTATATTTGCGTTTTTTCTATAGAACATAGTAGGCAAAGAGAATTTAGTATGGTATCACTCGTGAAATACACTCCATTCTATAATTTTTGCCCCAATTGGTATTTACCACACACACACACATAAGGTACAGGTACCACACATTGTGGTGTTACGTCATGCTTTGCCTCGGTGCCTGAACGAGAAAAAGAAAATATTTAATATTTCATTCCCCTGAGTGCAAATCGAACCCAGAACCGCTGCGTTTACACGCACACTAGTGCCTCTATGCCTGTGCCTCATACGTTCCTCCCAATATATGTAATTTATCAAAAATTGGACGAAAAATTGAGACTTAAGAACAGTATGGAGGCCAGTCGTGGCGTAGGGGTACAAAGTGTGACTGTAAAACCGACTGGTTGTGGGTTCAATCCCTACTCGAGGAGATGAAATATTTACTTAAATTTATATTTCTATTTCTTCGCTCTGGTGTCGCGGAAAGCGCGACGTTGAGTTCTGCTATTCAACACGCAATGCCTCCAGAATTCGGCAGAAAGTGAGGAACGGAGTGTCTTAACACTAGGTTCCCTCTTCCTACCCTGCTGTGTGTGGGATACAGCATGAAACTGAAAAAAAGAACAGTATTCTTAACCAATAAATCAATTAAAAAAACCACGAAACACACTTTAAATATACACAAATTTTATCATTAATACCTATACTCTATCGTGTACCTACAGACCTTCCAAATCAAAACTTATAACGTATAAGCGCTCGTACCTCAGATTTTAGAATATCCATATCAGGGTATGAACCAAGAGCTTGGTATACCTTTGTTTTCGTTCAATATCGATTGCGGTTCAGCCGACTACGTGATTTAACTACTGTGTGTATTTTATACTGTATGAACTCTCCGCGCTCTGTGTATCGTAAGATATTGTACTATTTTAATATTATATGGTGTGTTTTGTTAGACTATTATACTTATAATTTTTATAAAAAAAAATAAATCAGCTTCACGCTGTATCCCGCACACAGCAACCCTGCTGCTGAGGCAGAGGGAACCCAGTGTTAAGACACTCTCGTTCTCCACTTTCTGCCGATTTCTGGAGGCGTTGCTTGTTGAGTGGCAAAATTTAATGCCGCGCTTAACCTCGACACCAGAGTAAAGAAAATGGAAATATAAATTTAAGTAAATATTTCATCTCCTCGAGTGGGGATCGAACCCACAACCAGTCGGTTTTACAGTCACACCTCTTGCCGTTGCGCCACGACCGGCCTCATTTTTATAATATATTTATATAATTATATACTTTTTTAAACGACTGCGGTGAAGCCTAATAAAAGTGTTGTGTTTGTTCAGTGCGTGTCTACGAATATATGTAGGTATATTCCTTTCCGTTCCCTTGCAATAGTAAAACTAGTGAATCGATAAATGATACGTCGTTAAATTTGTCACTGGAACGCGTAACTGAACGCCGCACTTTATCAAATGGCAATCCAAAGCAAAAACCTACAACCGCGTTAACAGTCCAATGTTGTACCACTGCGCCACAACGGCCTGTCTGTTTACTCTAAAACAAATCCCGCAAATTGAAGCAGAACCTACGAAAGACTCACAGTATTTACTTCTATCTAACATTTATTTATTACATTTAAATTGCATTTCCAGACGTACTCGCAAGCGTTTGAAGTCAAATGTCACGAATTGAATAAGTATAGGACAAACAATAAAACGGGCGTTTGTTTATACTTTGCTTTACTTCATGAATAAACGTAGCTTAACTTTGTAAGGTAAATTGTATATTATTCTAAGCACTAATGCTTAGAATTTAAACTATAATATTATAAAGAATTTTTTTTATAGTGGGTTTGAGGCCAGTCGTGGCGCAAAGTTGTGGGTTCGATTCCCACTCGAGGAAATTTAATACATATCTATATATATAAAAGGACTTGTGCTGACTGACTGAGGTAAGACGCACGCAGAGCCGTAACCGCTGTGCGTAGAAACGTGAAATTTGGGCAGATATTTATTTTCATATTCTGGACATCCACTAAGAAAGGAATTTGAAAAATTTTAACCCTAAAGGGATGAAATAGGGGTTGAAAGTTTGTATGGAAAAATTTTTTAATCTGTACCGATTTTTATAAAATTTGAAATTCAGACTCTTAAAAATATTTCATAGAACACGTGTTTCATGGTTTTTAAGAATTCACCCCCTAAGGGTTCAAATAAGGGGTTGAAAGTTTATATGGAAAGATCTTTAAATTGCCACCGATTTTTATAAAAATTTAAATTCAGACTGTTAAAAATATTTTATTGAACACGTGTTTCGTGGTTTTTTTAGAATTCACTCCTAATAAGCGGGCGAAGCCGCGCGCGCCCTCTTGTTTAATATATTCGTTTCCTCGCTCTGGTAACGAAGCATTGAGTGACGTTGAGTTCCGCTACTCAACCTACAATGCCTTCAGAATTCGGGATACAGAGTGAGGCTAAAAAAAAGAAAAAA
This sequence comes from Heliconius erato demophoon, assembly GCA_018249695.1. NCBI lineage: Eukaryota > Metazoa > Arthropoda > Insecta > Lepidoptera > Nymphalidae > Heliconius > Heliconius erato. The sequence continues at coordinate 9,273 of DWQW01011339.1, forward strand.
AAAGGATTCTAATCCGTAGTGCGGATGCTTCAAATTATCTATGTGATTTCTTATGTATAGAAAAACATGTTTCTTATACATCACAACATTTCTAATGCATACAAATGCTGAAGTGGAAGTGAATATGGAATGCTCAATAAGCTCATATTTTGTCACATTATTGTCTCGTTCAACCGTAAAAATATTACTATTTCGGTTTTGCATACACGTTTTTTGTCCTTTTTGTGTATTAATTAATATAAATACAATTAGAGGTATAGAGGTCGTCGTGGCGCAGTGGCACAGTGTAAAACGCAACTATTGTAAATTCGATTCCCTCTCGCGGGAGATACTCACTACTCTAGTAAGAAGACAAATCACGGCGTTAAGTTCTACTTCCCAGCACGCAATATTTTCAAATTCGATTCAGAATTTATATCTAAAACTATATTATATTTGAAAACGTCCAAGCTACACATCCACATGCTTCCATTTTTATACTATTTCATCTAAAATATACACGAATTCATACTACATTTGTAAAAATAGTAACAATTCTTTGGTTTCAAAGTGGAAAAGTGTAAGAAATAGTATTTCCTTTTGTTGCCTGCTCTAAATCCGATTGAGCGACACTTGTATCAATGGAACAAAGGACTCGCGAAGACTCCCACATAGTCTATAGCTATATCTCGTTCGAACACAATGCCTTTCTATCATGAATTTTAACATAATGCATAGTAAGTGCATCGCCTAATTGACTTTTGAGTTTTCTGTTTATCTTCATCTTTTTTCTTCTCTCTTTTTCTTTTCTTTCTTCGAAATATGGTGATGGATAATTTGAATGATATTGATTTATCATTTTACTTTTTTCACTTCGTAGAGGTCAATCTTGGCGTAGCACAGTGCTGTAAAATATATCTCACGTGGAAATTTTTTCTTTTAAGGAGTGACTATCATTTATTTTATTGTTTATTTTGTTTTAATATAATCTTGATGGGAATTAGCACCAATCCTTCAACCGAGATTTTCAAATTGGAGAACCCTAAAATTTATATTAGTGTAATGTGAGTGAATAATGCGGTAGAGGAGAAAGAACCAAGTGTTAAGACACTCCACAACTTTCCGTCCAAATTCAAGACACTGGCATGTGGAGCAACGAAACTGTAACTAAACTTTGTAGCATGGGGACATGAAAATAATTCATTGCCCCCGAATTGGAATCAAACCCACTACCATCGCGTTTTCAGTCAGATGAATATAATGTAACATTTATGTTTTTTGTAAATCATATGCTATTTGACGATCTTGAATGATAAATGTAGTCAGAATAAAAGGATAGCTTCAGAAAAGGTTTATTTTATCTTATATTTGTATAAAAATAATATATCATATCTACGCTACGGTTGTGTATTCGATTCCCACTAGGAGGAATGGATTATGGAATATTTTATTTATCTTTCTCTGGTAACAAGACGAAGCACAGTGTTGAGTTCCGCCACTCAACACGCAATGCCTTTAAAATAGGGCGGAAAGTGAGCAACGGAATATTTTAGCAGCATTCCTATCACATCACATCTATTCCTACAATATAGCACGACGTGAAGCTAACAAAATAAAGAAAAAAATATTTCGTTTTGGTAAAGAAATAATGTATTCTCAGTTCACTATAGACAAATGTCGTAATTTTTAATATGGTATATAATAAGAAAATATTTTAAAAATGTAATTAACCTATATGTTTTCATATTCTTGTTATTTCATGAAACAAATTACTGTAATCACAGTAATATAATGATGTACTAAAATCTTAATTTTATTTTTTTATATTAATTATATTATTTTGGTACTCACTTTGCTTATAATTTCATCTTGAAATATATAATTTGCTAGCGACCCACTTGCGACTTCATCCAATAGCACCTTTAATTATTTTTAACCGACTGTAAGAAAAGGTGGTTATCAGTTAAACTGTCTTTTTTTTGTTTGTGACTTCAGAATTTTTGACTGGGGGAACCGATTTTCATGATTCTTTTTTTTATTGGAAAGGAGACACTTCAAGGATAGCCAAACTATCCTTGAAGTGCGAAAGTTTGGTTAGGTTTTGATTATAGGATCTGGTTGAAATTGATAAAAATAAAAAATAAATTAAATTAGCTTCACGCTATATCCCGCACACAGCAGGGTAGGCAGAGGGAACCTAGTGTTAAGACACTCCGTTCCCCACTTTCTGCCGAATTCTGGAGGCATTGCGTGTTGA
>DWQW01011340.1:0-11508 GCA_018249695.1 Heliconius erato demophoon
TGCGGGATACAGCGTGAAGCTGATTTATTTATTTATTTTATTTTATTATAGTTGTCAATCAATTCTGCTTAAATCAATAATCATGTATTTTAAGCGGGCGAAGCCGTGGGCGGGCCGCTAGTATTTATATATGACAATGCTTCTGACGCTTTAATACACGAACGACTCCTTAGTCCTTGCCCTAATTCAAGACGATATTAAATTGTGTTATTTATTTAATTTATAACTATCAATTTTTAAAAGAGATCAAGAAAGAAATCCAAGATCAGTGTAAATAGCAAGATATTAGAACAAGTGAATGAAGTGGGGTATTTGGGAAGTATGTTCATTAGAGTGCAGTGTTGGTATCGACTCTGTTATACGGCAGTGAAACGTGGGTCTTATAGGAGAAGAATAAAAGAAAGATGAATGCTGTAGAGATGCAATTTCTTCGTATATATGCGGAGTAAGCTTAGCTGATCGAGTTTGTAATGAAGAGATACACAGAATGGCAGGTACTAGTGAGGATGTCACGGTGAGAATGAAGAAGAACGTGCTCAGTTGGTTTGGGCACGTCGAACGAATGAGTGATGAAAGAATGGCAATAAAGCTTTATGATACAAAAGAGAGTAGATTAGGTAGGTAACCTCGGTTGACCTTCGAAAACACAAAAGATACTGAAGCGAGGTCACGTAAAACGCATGAGGATTCCCTGATATAAAGTCTGTCTCAAATGTTCAATCAATCAATCAGCTTCACGCTGTATCCCGCACACTGCAAGGTAGGCAGAGGGAACCTAATATTAAGACACTCCGTTCCCCACTTTCTGCCGAATTCTGGAGGCATTGCGTGTTGAGTGGCAGAACTCAATGCCGCGCTTAATCTCGACACCAGAGCGAAGAAATGGAAATATAAAGTTAAGTAAATATTTCATCTCCTCGAGTGGAGATCGAACCCACAACCAGTCAGTTTTACAGTCACACCTTGTGCCGCTGCGCCACGATTGGCCTCTCAAATATTGAAATATATAATATATTATAATATTTGTATTCTAAAACAACAATCAAGTTTGAAAAATGTATTATTATTCAGAGTGTTAGGTAAGAGTAATGGAAAGCAAATATTCAATCTGCTGCACATCGGGTCGGGGCCACGCGGCCGGCCTAGTCGATAATAGTGTATGAACGAGAAACAACACTACGGAAATATTTAACAACTCTTTTAATCATTATTCTATTTCTTCTTCTCTTCTTAGTTGTAGTAACATCACTATCCGTATTGGACGAGGTATATTTGCCTATATATTTACAATATCTTATGGAGCACATGCGTATAGTATTACTTATGCTCTTAATTTTTTTGTACAGGAAAGGATATAAATAATTTATGTTTACATGAAAACGATTCAGTTATTATAATGGAGTGTATTTATTTGGCCCTCTTTCACGTCGGCCTAATAGTAGGACGCTGGTCCTCTGGACGTCCGCCAGTGGCCCACATTTGCAAGAAGATGGTGTGTAATGTATCCACGCCATTTCATTCGTTGCCTTAATGACCTGAATGGCTAGTTTGTTTTCCTTCTGCCTTCATTCTTCAGCAAAATATCATAGCTATTTTAGTATATGTGGAGTAAACATAAACATAGTAGACACCATTATTTTATAGTTGCAAAAATCAGACGCAATTGGAGTAGCGTCAAATGTCAATGATAAGAGGGAAAATTTGGAAAATGATAAAAAATATATATTCAAAAACAAATCTGTATACACGACAATGAGAGTATAATCAACGTCCACGGAGGTACTCAACAGTATCGGTCCTTCACAAACTGTTCGTTGTTTAACAAAGTGTCGAGTACCATACATCCGGCATTATGTTCTGTGAACACTGCCGGAACACCAGTTGCAGTGGACACGAGGAGTGGTCCCCACTCACGGGCTGACGTTCACTTACATATGAGTTACTACGATTTGTACATAATTATATGGATACTAGCTTTACCCGCGTGTTACAAACCGAAACGGGTAACGTGATGAAATATAGTCTTTAACCTTTCTCGATAAATCGACTATCCAACATAAAAAAGTTTTTTAAATCCAAACCAGTAGGTTTCTGACAATAAAGCTTAGGTTCCTGATATATTACAATGATATTTTTTTTGTATAAAATTGTTAATTTTAATGTAGTAGACATTGTTTTTCAGACATTTTACGAAGGAGCGCCGTTTAATAGGATATTTTTAAGACTAATGTCTGATTCCATACATGAAATAAACATTTCCTACAGTATTTGTTTAGATAAATATATATTTTATTATTAAAAATATGGGCCAGTTGTGGCGCAACGACACAAGCGCGCAACCGTAAGCGCGACAGATTGAGGGTACGATCGAGGAATTGAAATATTTTATATTTTTTTTTTGCTTTCTCTGGTGACGTGGCAAAAAGCGGCGTTGAGTTTTGTTACTCATCTCGCATTAACCAAAAAAATTCTGTGAAAAGTGGAGAACGGAAGTGTTTTAATTGGAACGGAGTGTCTTAACACTTGATTCCTAGGTTTACTGTGCCTACTCTATTAAATGCGAGTCAAGTTTAAAAATTCAATTTAAAAATATATTTTTTTATTTATAAACTAAAAAAACTAACTGTATTGTTTGCTTTACCAAATGTTAAAAAACATAATTTTAGTCTTGTAATTAAAGGATGGTAGCTTTATCTTGTAAGTTCACTCGACGATTCAAAGGTGTTTGTTTATTTGAATATTATTTTGACTTTGAATTTGAATTTAATTTGAAATATCAAAAAAATCTCTATAGGCTATCATATGACGTCATACAATCATAAACAGATAAACGTCTCCTGTATGGCACTCGTGATTAATCAGAGCGTGGTGTTTTTGGATGTTTATTATTTTGTGCTCTATGTAATTGTTTTTATTTATTTTTTTATTACTTTTAACTAAATCGTTAATATATTTCATCTACTCGAGTGGGAATCGAACCCACAACCAGTTGGTTTTACAGTCACACTTTGTGCCGCTGCGCCACGACTGGCCTCATGTAGGATATGACTTACTTAAAAAAAAATTCTCTATTTATTACAACAATCACAAAAATAAAAACGGGAAAATATTCACTGGACATGACTCCATCGATGATTAATGTGAGGAGAGGGACGCGACATTACGAATATGTTTTATGTTATTTTTATAATCTTAAAGCAAAAAAATCGATAATTTGGCTAAAGATTAGCGCCATGAGTATTGACATGTGAAAGGCGGATGGGGAGCAACGACTCTTTGAACCATTACCTACATCAGGCGAGGCAGGAGGAAGAGGAGCCCTCCCTACTCCTATGTTGTACCGGACGCGATATAAACAAATTTATTCGGATTTGCGTGCCCCCCTTGGCCTTGAAGGCGACCGATGCGAAATATACTGCACTGTACAAACTTAATGTTGGAATATAAACAAGGAATACGAATGAAGGGGCACAAAGCGTTAGAAAGATAGTGGAGCTCAGGGAAGAATTGGACCAAATAGTTTTTGTGCGAAGAAACTATTTTGATGTATCTATCGAGTCGCTTTATGTACGAGTATGTTCCTCTGTGGGAGCTCCGTGTTGTTATTGAGCATTTTACATTCAATGTTCTTAATAATTTTTATGAGTTGTAATTGCTTAACTTATGCAGATACTTATTTTGTCTTTAAGCTTTTTTGAATTCATACATATTGTGATAGGTAGAGCAACTAAATCATTATGTAAAACAGCAGAACTATACACCGACTAGTGCAGTGGTACGTAGGTAGTAGTAGCTAGTAGTAGGTAGTTGTAGCTGTAGTTAGTCGCCATCTGGCGCGGGTCCAGCGCTCTGCCGCTGATCGATCAGCCGCTGTCACTCGCACCCATTCGTTCAATTGATATTAGCTATTTTTAAAGTCCACAATACGAGAATCTTCGATAACTGTCTTCGGCGGAACTGAATGTCTTTCATAAACCATCTTTTGTGTTAAAATAGAAAAATTGGACAGAATATTTATTTGTAGGGGCTATTACGGGCGCCGCGGACCCTCGCGCGGTCGGCGGGCGGGCGATGATTCGGCACATAAAAGTAAGCCGTCATCATATTATACCTACGTCTTGTATAAATGGTTTTTATTTTATGAACAGATTTAGTGTTATGTAATCTGGGAACATCAAATTGTACGTGATAATAGCGTTGGCGTTCCTTTTCGTGTAATTCGAGTAAACCTACTTGTATAAAGTAAAATGAAAATGTTACACTTAGATAAGTACAATATTTTTACAATATCTTTTCTTATTTTTCAACTAAATTGCAAAAGTCCTGTACTGCTTCAGCAGCTTTTTGGGCTCAATAAATACCAAGAAGAATAGGTTTCTAAAATGTATGTTTTACCTCTTGGACATTCTATTTCTTAGGGTCTAAAATGAAAAAAAATATTCGAAAACCACATTTTTTAGAACAGAAAAAGCCTTATTGAATAAGTATAATTTATCTATTAGAAAACAATAGTTGAAAAATAATACGAAATATCAAAATGCTAACTTTTTACTTAATCTTATAAGTGAAAAAGTTATGACTAAAATAAACATCGGGGCCAGTCGTAGCGCAGGGGCACAAATGTGTGACCGTACACACGACTGGTTGTGGGTTCAATCCCCACTCGAGGAAATTAAATATTTCTTTAAATTAATATTTTGATTTCTTCGCTCTGGTATCGAGGTAAAGCGCGCCGTTGAGTTCCGGCACTCAACACGAATTCCTCCAGAATTCGCCGGAAAATGGCGGATGGAGTATCTTAACAGTTCTCTCTCTCTACTCTGCCGTGTAAGGGATACAACATGAAGCTGATTTATTTGATTCTATTATAAATAAAATCTTTACTAATATTATAAAGATGAAGTGCGTGTTTGGTAAAACATTCCTGTTTCGGGAACTACTGCTTTACTTTGAAAGAATCTTTTTGTGTTGAACAATCCTATCCTAGTGTCGCTACGAGGTTATGTCAAATAGCGAGCTGTAGTCGCAGCACGTTTTACTAAATACCTGCTTTAAATAAAATTATACTTTTACTATCAATATATGTCACTTTTCACATTTAATGTTTAGAATAGGACGGGAGAGTGCCGCACGTGTCGCCGTACGACTCCCGACGACTGTGTAGGTCGCCGCATACAAATATAAAAATAAATAATTACCGAGATCTGGTCTCATTAGTGAGACTTTCAACTTGAGGACAATTTTAAAGTGTCAGTTATAATTTTCCAAAGCAGAGCTCAGTGGCGAGGGCGGGTTGCGGGGAGAGGGGGGCGGAGGGGGAGTTTAATATAAGAGGACTCCGTGGAAGGCGGGTAGTTGGGGGAGGTAGGGGAGGTTGCTGGTCTCTTGGAATACGTTCCTGTAGTAAACGATGTGTATGTTTTTAAGAATAATATTGTGTAAAAGTTTTTGTATCTTTTTTATCGCTGGTACTTTTATTAAGATATGCTTATTCTCAAGCTCTCGTTGCTTACCGTCTACGGATTGTTACAATGGATTTATTTTATTAAAAATAATTTCTACAAATAAAATAATAATTTTACCATAAAGTGCTTTGTAGAAAATAAAATTAAAAGTAATTTGCTTTTCCGTAACCTCGATATTTAAACAGAAAAGTATTCTTTACCTTTGTAAGGTGTAACTCGCCCACACTTAGTTTACAATACAAGGTATAATAGCTGTAATCTCCACAGCGGCGGCCGCTCTGCCAGCGTCGAGGGCGCCGGACGCAGGAGTGTCGTGAAGGCCGGTAATTATGACGACGGAGGCCACTGAGGGCGAGTGTCTGAATCTATGAGGGCTCGTCTCAGAGTACTGTAGTTACGCTTCAGATTACAAACAGTCACCTATAAACCAGAGATATAACGCTGGAGAGTTTTAGTATTAGTATGTATGTATGTATGCGCTGATTTCTGGAGCTACTTACTGGTTAGATAGTGCATTTGTCGAGGAAGACTAATGTGTATGTTCGTGGATCATATCGATGTCATTCACTCAACCCAACATTCCAAGTTATTTGGATTTCACAATGCGGGAGAGGTTGCAGGACATGTAAGTACGTTATAAAATGGGCACAATTATATTCCAGACTAGCGGCTACGCCCGTTTGATATACACAATGTTTCTTTAAATATATTTAAGAAAAAAACCGGCCATGCGCGAGTCTGACTCGCCACCGAGGTTCTGTACCAATATACCGAACATTTACACTTATTTTGTATGAAACTAATTACAAATATAACTTTGTATTGATTTTTTCTATAAAATATCTATACACTTTTACTTTTCGGACTTTTTCCTTTATTTGTATTATTCTGATCTTATTTCGTCCTAAATGTCATAACTGTAGGTCTACGGGAAATACACTATAGGTTTTGATTAAGCGGCGAATTTCGTACAAAATGCTCATATCTTTTGACTGCGTTGTATACGAGTTTAATTTCTGTGCTCCAAGGACCAGATCAGATTGACACCCTCAACGCGTTCATGAGTAATATGGTCGACAGACGAAGACAAAGGACAACAAAGTAATCTTATAAGGGTTCCGTTTTTTCCCTTTTGAGGTACAAAACTGTAAAATAAAAATAAATAAATCAATAAATCATCTTCACGCTGTATCCCGCACACAGCAGGGTAGGCAGAGGGAACCTAGTGTTAACACTCCTGTTCCCCACTTTCTGCCGAATTTTGGAGGCATTGCGTGTTGAGTGACAGAGCTCAACGCCGCGCTTAACCTCGACACCAGAGCGAAGAAATGGAAATATAAATTTAAGTAAATATTTCATCTCTTCGAGTGTTCGAGTGTTTGTGAGTGTGTCACAACCAGTCGGTTTTACAGTCACACCTCGTGCCGCTGCGCCACGACCGGCCTCAACTCAACTCAACAACAACAAAACTGTAGAAATGGGTAATATTTATATTTTGATTGGGATAGATAAACCATATCTATACTGTTATTCGTTAAATAATTCGGAATTTTAGTGTTATGGAAATTGATTTGATTTTGACTAGGAAAGTTTTCATTTTTTCAGAGTACTGAACATTTTATTATACAGTTTCATGAGTCTCTTCTCTCGCTGCGCTTCATATCATCATTTATCGTCTTTCGCCATATTTCTTTCTTCACAACGAGCCAGCTTTAATTTTAACGCAACGACTAGATGCTGGTAGTGTTCGTAGACGCGCGATAAAATTATTGGACTTTAAAATATCTTAATCATTTTCATCTTGGTTTATTTTTTAAAATGTTATTATTTTAATCTTTTTATTACATTATTTAGACTAAGTAATGTAATAAAAAGATTTTGGACCGAATTATGTGTAATTATAGTTTTATTCCTTGTAAAATATATTTTCAAGGCAAATGAGTAAAAAATTGAGAAAAGCAATTAAGAAATAGAAAGAATTGTACCGCTGAGATGATGATGTTGATGATGAGATGTAATAAACATGTGACAACTTCAAACTTTTTCCATTTCCTCATGTAGAGACACACTCTCGATGAGAATAATATATCGTCAATTCTTAAAGTGGCTAGACTACAGGCAGTCAGTCGGCGAGAGTGTGAAGCACTTCCTGCAGCTATTGCTACAGAGTGCTTCACTGTAAGTATTGGTCCTGCTATATTGTATTGTGGTATTATATTGTGTTTGAACTTAGATTTTAACTTAATACATTCTGTTGCTGATTTTTACTGTTTATAGAGAAATAACTATTTTATATAGTAGGGGTCGTCGTGGTGCAGTGGCACAGCGTGCACAGTGTGCAAGCTGCACAGTGCACTGTGTGCACACTGTGCACGCTTTAACACACATTAATGATGTGAGTTCCATTGGTCGCTATGTAATACTTTCCCGTTCGAGGGTTCGTTTATTGTTCCTCATAATTATGTTCAACTTAACTTTTTGCCCATTAGAAGTTGTTTAGTTGCAGTTGCTAGGTTTAGTTTGGGGTTTTAATAGAACTACTACTATTAAACTATTAAATAAAAATTTATGAAATTTGGTTGAATATAGGTGTCTAAATATTATAGGAGAAATAATAATATATAGATATAATAAAAACAAACGTCAAGTCAAGGAAAATAAAAAAAGTGAGTTGGTTCTTGTCAGCAGTAAGCAATAATTTGTCATTTGATATAATGGAAGCAACACTCTGCGGCGCTGTAACGAGCCCCCGCCTCTACCCACCTCTACCTGCCAGTTAAAAGCACTATCGCACGGAAATTCAGAAGAAAATATTTAAAAGCTGAATTAATTTAAAAACCTCAACGTGAAATAATAATGCACAAAAGAGGTACGTTGAGAGTGCGTCACGCGGAGTGACCGTCAAGCTAGCAGCTGCCAGTGCTGGCGGTGCTGGCGGTACTAGTGGTGCTGGCGGTGCACGCACGCGCCAGCACTGTTTGTACTATCGACGAATCCAATTGCTTCAGTTAATTTACAAAGCTCTTTATAAGTTTTAAGCAGTTTCGTTGTTAAATTTTAAATTTTTAAGAATTAAATTAAATGTAACTAAATACATATTTATGTGTGTAAGAATTGGTCAAAAACTTTTAAGTTGCTATAGCTAATTTGCTAATTTCCTGTAGCATTATTAACTTCGCCTCGATGAGCGCTCTCTTGCGCTGATTTAAACGGGAATATCCTGAAATTCTCAAAGCCAAAACAGGATTACTAAATGCAGAACGCGGTGTGGGTACTGCTGCTGACAGAGTGCTTGACTGTGTACCATTATTGATAGATTTTTACTCTTCTCAAGAATATTCAAAAGTTAAAAATAAGTTCAATTATGATTAATTTACGCAAAATTGTTGCCATTATATTATTGTACTGAAAGACAAAATTGTAACTTTTATAATTAAAAGAGCAATTGCAGGTTCCTGGTGGCTCTTCTCAGCAAAACTGCTTTCCAAGTCGTCGGTTGACTTATAGCTTTATGTTCCTTCGACGGTTTATAAGTGCTTGAAGTCTATTTCAATATAAAATATTTTTAAATTTTCTAAAACTTCAACTTACATACTCAGTATAAATATATGATCTTACGCACTTTTAGTGAAACAAAGTTTTTTTGGTTATTCATTTTAATAATATTATGAAACTTTAGTTTCTGTATTTGACCGTGTTCTAATAGAGCTCCAACAATAAGGCCTTAAGCGAATATTTCACATTTACATTGAATTTTCATAAACATCTCAGCTTTATCAAAAAGAATCGTCGCCTCACCTCACCTCACCTCGCCCCGCCTCTACATACAGCGCGCACGTTTTAACCCTCGCGCGGAAATCGAAATTCAATTCAACCTTATAATTCGTAATATTTGCGCAGAAAAATGTTATTTCGACATGTTTTTGCGGAGCGAGGCCGAGCGAGGGGCTGCCTGCAGCGCGGAGCAGGGTCTTGGTGCTATTCAAATATTGAGCAAGTCTGTAAATAGATATCATCTTGTGAGTACATCAGTTGTGGACCACGGACACTGCTGACCGTTACTGCTCCCCAAAATATTTTTTATTATTTCAGTCAATTTTTATCCTAATAAAAATGAGATTTAATCCTAAAAAAAATGACCACATACCATAGTGATGTACGTTTGTATCACTCTGTCGTAAGTACAATGACAATGTTGTTCGAGCTAATCATTAAAGTTCCACTCGACACACCGTAATAGATCAAAAAGCGCAGCTCCGCGCGGACTCGGACTCACCTGGAACAAAAAAAGAGCGTTGAATTGCATTGAACGTTATTCATTAGAGTAGTTTTATGAAACAATGGGAGCGTGTGAATATATAAGTATATATTGGTAAAAGAGCTCTCTTTTTAAGGAATTTAGTTTTATTTTTTCTTAAAAACACACACATACACACACACATTAATATTCCAAAATAATATTCACCCAGCAATAACACTTTAATATGATAGGTATAGCTAAGAAGTTGTCTAAATGGCGGTCTCCACTAATTGCTCTGTGAGACAATTTATTATGAAAAAGTGGCCGAATATCAGATCCCGGCTTAGCACGCCTCCCGGTAATTGTTGCGAGAATAATCTGCGCGACGCTGCGAGCCGTCACGCCGTCACGTCGTCACGCTGACAGCGGGACCGCTTTATTGAGGTATTGAGATTTAATAGCTGGAATAGACATATTCTATCGTATCGATGTGTAACTAGTCATTTATGATCATTACTTTGGCGTCACGACAAGGGATGTGTTTGAAAGTTCATGATTTCATCGATATATTACGAGTAGCTTAGAGTGCGTGTTACATACATTACACTTCCGTTAAAATTTAATTTGTTCAAAAAATAAAAACAACACGATATATTCAAATAATGGAATAACACAATTTCAACACGTTGTACTGACACCGATGAGTACATTCAAAAAATGTCATTATTGCTATCAGAAAAAAAACCCTTAACGGTTGTTGAAAAAGATCCTACAACAAAAATTCGTATAAATACATCAGATTTCATAAAAAAAACACGCGAAAACATTACACCTTACATTAAATCTCTCGTGCCTAGCTGTGTAAAACCTCCAAAGTTGTATGGGTTACCAAAAATACACAAAAAAGATGTACCTCTTCGGAAGCTACAAGATAACAGTATAAAATATCTTGAAGTTTTAGAACATTGCCTCATTATATCTAGCGTTCAATATATTTATTAATAATTATATTTGCTATTATTAATAAATATATTTGCTAATCCATAGCAATGCCATCTGTATTGTTATGGATGGGTCTGTGTCCACGGTAGTAGCAGATATATACAAGGAGGACTTTGAGGAGATGGCTCTTAGCTCTGCACCCTGTCTACCTAGGATATATAAGCGGTATGTAGATGACACTTTTAGAATTTTATTTACGGACATTATTTATATATTCTTAAACCACCTCAATTCTATTAATGACAATATTCTTCTATTAATGATAATGTGCAATCGTACATAAACTAGATTAAGACTGTGACTTATCATACATCGGGCAAAGAAAGAAAAGCATCGGTGTTAGGGTACAGGAACACATCTCCGATATCAAGAATAGGTGTATTGAAGTCAGCTGTATATGAGCATACTGTGGATAAACCCAACCATTACATCAAGTTTGATAAACTCCAAATCATCGCTGCAATAATTCGCGAGGGTATAGAAATACAAACACATCCTTATTTTTAATATAAAGGACTGATGGAAACGTTCTAACACTTGGGACATGTCAACTGACAGACGAATGCTACCTCAGTCTACTATCACGTAGACCAAATAGTTCTGTAGTGTTCGGAATAAATTTTGTTATTTTATTAAAAACTGACAAAAAATGCTATTTGCACCGATATTCGTAGCTCGTAGTAGACTCTGTACTACCTACACTGAATTCGAACATATCAAGAATATCTAATTACTGATCGAGCTGTCCGGAAAGTTTGTTTGCAGAGTTACAACGGTGCCGGAATAAGCCTCGTTTGCTGA
>DWQW01011341.1:0-11507 GCA_018249695.1 Heliconius erato demophoon
TTTAGCAATTTTCTGTTAGTATTATGTATTTTTAGTTCGTTTTAAGGGAACGATGGGACTGACATTTTTGTATTTTATTTACTTAAAAAGTCCCTAAATAAAAACAGATTAAAAAAAAAAAAAAAAAAAAATACTCACTCGTACTATCGGAAAATCGCTACATATTCAACTTTTTTTCTACCTAACGCATCTTTTCAAAAAGCAACTCCACTCTACCACTTTCTCTATATATACAATGTATGTTGAGTGGCGAAACTTAACACCGAATTACTAATTACCAGACCAATAAAAATAAAATTATTTAAATATAAATATTTCCCCGGAAAGGAATTGAACCTACAACGAACGCCTGTACTTAGGCACTTCTCAATAGCGTTCACATTATAAATTTAATATTTGTAATATAAAATATGTAAATCTCACTAAGAGCTAACATTAATAATAAAAAATAAAAGCTTCTAACACCATTTATATGAACTTCATTCACAGATAAAATAAAATAAAATCTCTTTATGTTTATAGAATAACGAGTTTTTCCCCATTTTTGTGTACAATTTCCTTGAATTAAATAATTAAGCCCCACTGTCGTAGGTCTCGTTCATAGAATCCGTGTTAAGTTAATTAAGGAGAAGTATTACATTCGTTTAGGCTTGTTAATGTTTTTCCTCGTATTATTTCTGAAAAAGTTACTCCATTTTCGTGCTAGAGGCATTATCTGCCGAAAAAATAATATGGCCAGTCTTTAGACGTTTGTGCTTTTTCCGAAAGACGCGGGTACGTTCACATTTTTATAACTTTAAAAAATCTATCCTGTATGTGGAATAACACTTAATAAATGCTTAAAGTATAACAAAAAATCAGTTAAGTGCGAGTCGGACTCGCATACCGAAGCTTCCATGTCTATTTCAGGATTGTAGGTCAACAGGAAGTACAATTTATAAAAGTTTAACAACTTAAGTTTTCGGGCATATGTGCTTATTTTGTATGAAATAAACTAAATATATAAGTTTATAATATTTTTTTTCTATGAAAAACCTATAAACTTTCACTTGTCGGACTTTTCCCTTTATTTGTGCTAGTTATTATTTCGTGCCAAATTTCATAACAGTAGGTCCACGGGAAGTACCCTTTAGGTTTTAATTTTGCTGCATTTGCTCGTATCTTTGATTGCATTGACTTAGAAGCTTAATTTTTTCTGTGCTTCAAGGAGCTATAGGCCTAAATATTTGGTATTATTTTCAGCTTGCTTAACTTCCACGTCATCTTGAGATAAATAGCCTTGACAGGCGGCCGGACGCATAGATAACAAAGTGATAAGGGTCCATTTTTTCCTTTCGAGGTACTGAACCACTTTTGAGCAAGAATCGAATGTGCAACCATTGCGTTTACAATCAGGCACTGTCTCGTTGGGCCTAAGTGTAAATAATCAAACTTATTTAATATTAAATGCCTTAGATAACTACGATATCGTGCAACTACAAGTTGTGCTATAATTCTTTCTTTATTACAGCAGAACTCCTTACCGATTGTGACCGAACTATATCAATTTGGTGGTTATTTATTTTAGTGCGGCAAACTTTTGTAATAAAGCGCCTTGTAGGGCTCGAGAGGTTCGTGATTAGAATTTTTGCTCTATAGTATTAGTCAGAACTTGGTTTTATATTTTATATATTTATGTGTAAATATAAATATGGCACTTATAGTGAAGCGCAAAGTATGTCAGATTTGTAATGCTTATAAACAATTTTTTTTTTCAGTTTCACGTTGTATCTCGCAAGTAGCAGGGTAGGTAGAGTGAGCCTAGTGTTAAGACACTTCCCACTTTCTGCTGAATTCTTGAAGCATTGAATTTTGAGTGGCGCAACATAACGCCGTGCTTTGCCTCGTTACCAGAGGGAGAAAATGAAAATATCAAATATTTAATTTACTATCTGTCGCAATTACAGACACGCTGTTGTAACCCTCCGCCAAGACTAAATTTTAAAAGCTTCTATATTTATTTCTCTATAAAAAATATATTGACTATAAATAAATATCATGTGTAATCTATTTTATTTTACGCAAGCCTATTCAACAATATTTTAAAATTCTTTTTCAATTTATTGAAATATATACTTTTGCAATAAAATTATTATTTTAATTGAAAATATTATAGTTTTTGAGATTAGTGCGTTCAACCTAGTAAAATCTACAGCTTTATAATTTTATTATAGGCGTATAAACATTAATATAAGATATACTCGTATAGTTAGATATAGACAGATTACAAATTCTTATCTAAACAAAAAAGATATTATCGGTGTTTATTAGAGCAGTAATAAAAGTAAGAACATGACAACGGGGAGCGCTAACGAGTAACACTCCTAATTCACTTATTATGTTATTTTATTTAAGCACCGTCTAGACGCCCGTCTTACGGTGGTTTTTTGATATAATTTTACGATTGATATATTTCTTGTTATTCTTATATACTTACTAATTTTCACTTGCGGCTTCGTCCGCGTAGTTAAATGGAAATAGCTAAGAGTTGTATAAGATAAATAATTCATACTAAATGCCCGAGGTAATTCTGACTCAGTGGTCAGATACAGTGAGTTACACTGAAACTTACCGGATATAACAAGCTTGTAGCCTTCCTTGTTTTTATTTGAGGTTAATGCTGTTAGTCCTATTAGTTATTCCAGATTCACCAGGTGGATAGGCGAGAGGGTACTTTTTCCCTGAAGCACTACGTATTTGCTTAAGAATATGTTGACGGCGGCAAAGGCGTCCCCTTCAGGACACGTACCTCGGCCTTGTGGCCATCGATTGTCCTGGAAAATTTCCTATTCTAAGCAAACCAGCCAAGATGAAAAGAAAATATTAAATATTTCATTTCCTCGAATGGGAATCGAACCCGCAACCCGTCGCGTTTACAGTCACACGATTGTACCACAACTTTCCTCATTTTAATAGTTTCATGTAAGTACTCAGATTTAATGTACAACTATCATATATTCTAATAATAATATTAAGAAAAAAATAAATCTTATATGAGCCTGCGTCTGCAAGTCTAGACATTGTTTAAACAGCGTCACACTAAACGCAGGGAGCTTGAGTCATGATATCCGGTAGTGAATAAATATAATAACAATTTATATATATACTACCTACTGGCACAATTGTGGTGCATTTGGTTGACAGTGAGTATTGTAGGTTCAATATTTATAGTTTTCATCTAGTGTTAACTACACTAGATGAAAACTAAAAGGTCAGCCACTGAAAGGTTCATCAAAATTAATATAAAAAGAAAAAGAAAGTTTAATTTAGTTTTAATACTAATTTACTTTTGGCGAATAAAGTAAATGTTAACAGCTTCACCATCATCCTCACCATCCGAATAATGGCACTAAATGAAAATAATTGAATAAAAAAAAAGTGTTAACAACCATACATAAATACAAAAAAAAACTATACAATCGAATAACCTTATTTCTTTTGATGTCGGTTAAAAGTTATTTTAAAACGATGCATGCTCTTTAAAAAGAAAACGCGTCTAAAAGTCTAGACGGTTGTTAAACAAAACAACATCGGGAAGTGCCCACTGCCCCTCACTGTAGCTACCCTAATCTGACGGAGTTATGGACGCTTTAATCAGCGTTTTGTAGCATAGCCATGATGTGATGTGACAGTAAAACTAACGTTATCAATATTTTTTAAGTTTTATGTTATTTCATTCAATTTCCATTAAATTAAATAACATACAACTTTATAAAAATAAATAACATAAAAATTTATTTTATGCCATTTACTTCAGTTATCTCATTTTTTTTCGACAAAATGAGTCCTTAAGTACCACCACTCCACACGCAGTGCCTTGAAAACTGGGAAGAAAGTGGGGAAAGAAGGGTGTTAATATTAAACAATACAGTATGAAGTTCAAAATAAAAAAAAACGTTATAATATTTTCGTGTTATGAAAAAAATCTATATTAACAAAAAAAAAAACAAACTGATAGTTACTGCTTCGATCTTTACTAAGGGAATAATTATTTAATATTCTTATGTCAAATCATCAAATTATCATGAAACTATTTTATAATAATAAATTAAAAAAACAGATACCAATCCATTCTGTTAGACTTAAAAAGATTGTGATACATAAAGATAATTAAAATAATGAAATTTTATATTACTTTAATATGAATTCTTGTTATTACAAATTAAGTATTCAGTTTTTTTTCCCACAAAGCACAATAGCAAGAGAACACTTAGAGTTAAGACACTAATTCCTTCCTTCCACTTATGCTAAATATCGAACCTCAATGCCGTACACTAAGCGGAAGAATCCTTATGAATTATAAATCATGGTCTCTATACTCGTACTGCCCAATTTAATAAGATACTACGTATGTATGTGAGTGTACTAGCGTGTCAATAAAATTGCATTTTATACTGAGTCGGGCACAGTCTCGCTCTTCTAATTAATTTATATATAGTATTCGCCTTTATACAGACGGCAAGAATTTCGTCTGTTAGTAAGTCCATTATTTATTCTCATAGTAAAATATGTAACTATATATAAAGGTGTTGAGTTCCGGGGTACGGTAGTGACAGAATGAGAATGGAGTGTCTTAACACCAAGATACGTGAAACTAAAAAAACTATGGTAAAATAAAAGTGGAGTTTTTATTTGTCGTCGTGGTAAAGTGGGGAACCTGACAATAAACGATTGTGATTGCAATCTTTAATCAGAGGAGTATCATTTAAAATATTTAAATCACTCGCTTTTTTCCGCCGCTCGGAGGACATAGTATTTTGATATTAATTCTCTTGCTATACTGTGTGAAGTAGTACTACTACTATGTGAAGAAAACGAGAAAAGAAAAATAAAAGCCATAATTAGTAGAAAAAGAAGGAGAAGAAGGATAACTATGCTAATCTGCTTGATAGATGCTGCGTCATGCTGCTGTGTTCATGATAATTCCCGTACCCCGCGGGTAGCTAGAGGGAACCAAGGGTGGAGTGGCAAAACTCAACGCCGCGCTTTGTCTTATTACCAAAAGAGAGAAAATAAAAAATAAATATTTCCCCAAAGTAATAGTTACTTATAATTTAACTCAATCAATATTTTGTTTACTATTTAACTACTAAATTTCAAGCTTCACCTCGAACTTTAATAGGATTTGCCGCTTGTTACTATTTACAGTGGTTCGGAAAGTCTGAGTGCTTTATTTTTGAAAGTTTCTTCTGCTTCAAATTGTGCTCACTATTTATACGGAATGTATTGATAGTATAGATGTCACTTTAAAGAGTGTTAGTTTAAAATAAACTTGGATATACATTTTTAACATGTTTAAAGTGTCAATCCACACTTAGGAAAGAAAAATACTTATTTAGAAAACGTATGAAAATTTGAACGTAGCGGGACTCCGTACTTGCTTGGGGAACCCGCGTATGGCTCAGTGGTCAGGGCGCTTGGTCAGTTTCCAGGAGGCGCGGGTTCCAGTCCCGCCACGTTCAATTTTTTATACGTTTTCTAAATAAATATCTTTGGATATACATATATACAATTATATTATTAAAAAAGATTTTTAAATTTTGCCATATTACTGTTGTAATGTTTATAAGTTGTGTTGGCTGCATGTGATTGATGGTTCTGTGTTCGATACTAACCAAAGCTAAGCCATTATATTTACTTCATTGCTTTAGTAATCAAAACACGACGTAGAGTTCCGTTATTTAACTCAAATTATCTTCGATACCGATGCATAGTAGGGGGAACGAAGTAGTATGACTAGGTCCTCTCGATTTACTTTGCTAAGCGAGTAAATATGTGAAGCGACTACGTTATCATTTTGCAGTATAAATATTTCGCCAAAATCTGATCTAACTTAGTGACTAACCATAATTTAAGTAATTTAGAACTAAAATTTTATTGGCTTAAAACTAGTATAATATCCTCTTAATATATTTTGCTAGATATGAAAGACGTGAAAAACAAATAAAAATATTATCATAAACAAACAAATCGACTTTTTTAAAGTCAGTCGTGCAGTCAGCTGACAACGGCAAAAGCTTTAAAAGTTTAAATAAATACATACATGACATATATGCACTAGAAATACATCTCTGTATCATAAATATAATTTTGAGTTATATTAGAGCAATCGTAATTCAAAAGAACTTTTTCCTGGAACTGTTTGATCAGTTTCAGGATTTTCTGTAGATTTTTATCCCCTTGATATTAGATAAGATTATGATTGTTATTAAGATTATACAGAATTTAGTGAAATTCTGAAAACTCGAAGTAATTACAATTATTCCATTTTATGTATTTTCAGTTAAACATTTCAATGATTAGGTTATGATAGATAACAAACACGAACTATCTCAGAATGTGCATGAGAACAGGGTGAAAATGGTGGTGTTGTAAAAATAGGTTCCCTCTGCCTACTTTGTTATATTTGGGATACAGTGTGAAGTTGCAAATACACGCTAAATAAAGCTCCATTTCCATTATGTAGCGAAAAAGCTAAAAAATCTTAGTAAGGTAGAATGTTAATTCTATTCCAGTTACTTCAGGAACGTGCCAAGTGGGTGAACAAACACTATCGGGTTAGATTAAAAGGAAACTTTTAAAAGCCTTTCTTAGCGCTCTTAGCGAGTTGCTGCGATCGGTACAAGCCCCGGTGATAGGTATTAAGAAGTTTCGCAATTAGATCGTGCAGAATAGGTTCCTCGAAAACAATACTGGGTACCGTATTAGCCTGACCTATTACAAAACCTAATTTTATTTTTTAACTAGCTTATACTTGTGGCATGGCCCCCTTGAGCAAATGGAAGTGGTTTGTTGAGTTACATCGAAATATTGACGAAGTCTTTAGCCTAAAAATAGACACAAAATTATCTTTTATATTTAAACCAGTATTCATCAGACAGAACCGGTCAGATTACCGTGTTTAAATAAACAAACCCTTCAACGTTAGTATAACTGGAGATAATAGAAAATAAAGAAATTAATATGTTAATAGAGATGAAAAGAAAATTCTCCAGCATCCGCAAAAGTTTGTGGAATTGTGTATTGAATAATGTAACTTAACACCTAGTTTCATTGGACAAGAGCGAGATGATGAAAAATAATTTATTTCCCACAGTGGCGACCTAGCCTGCGAGCATCGTGCTTACAATCAATCACACGATGTGGCGATACAAATCCTCGATCAAATAAAAAATAACAAAATTTTTTAAAATTTCAATTTAAAAAAAAAAAATATATAGCTAAAATAAGAGAAAGCAGAGAAATAATTTGCTCTTTAAGTTTTTAATATTATTTTAGTTAGCCACTCATAATTGATAATTAAAAACCCCTGGAAGCTGTAAAAAGTAAACAATTAAAATAGAGCTGATAATCTTCAAACGTTTGAATATGTATATTTTCTTGAAACATGGCTAAGAACATTCTCGATCATTTTGCAAAAAAAAGCTAAATCAAAATCAGTTCATCCGTTTAGGAGCTTCAAAGCTACATAACACACATATACTTAAAACACACAGAAAACGTCAAACTTATAACACCCCTCTATTTTCGTTGGAGTTAAACTAAACGAAGAAACCTCCAGTTAAGTGGTAGTCTGATGTAGGTTAATATTAGCACGACTATCCACTTCAGTTGACATAGGCTAGAAGTGGTTATTATATTATTAGGTTTTCTGTTATAGTTTTCATAAAATATGAAATGATCTCTTGGCGTTACAAATAACTATATTTTAGTCAGAAATATCTCTTCTGCTTTTATAATAGTACTACAATTTCTTCATCCGAATATGTGACGCAAAGGACGTAATGTATTTATCAGTCTATGTTTGTTCCTATGTGGCGCTGTAGAGATCAAAAGGGTCAATCTCCGGATCAAAAGGGGTCAAAATCGATCAATTTTTATGATTCTTATGTCAATTAGTTCATCTTAAGTCTGTGAGTTAAAGCGTATGAGGCACTAAATGGCAGTTATTAAAACAAGTAGGCGTCATATTGTCGAAAAAAAATTGACGTTACTGCTCTTTAGGTGTACGAGTATAATGTAATTATACGAATTAAATTTCTAGACATTCTTTTTTATAGTAAATTGATAAACAAACGCAAATAAGAAAATAATTGAAATAATACCTTATTATATTTATTAAATTAGATAGGTGTATATAAAAAATCTTTTTAAAATTATTAGTTGAACTTCGCCCACGAGGTTAATGGCATGTTAAATCTCGATTTATTTTTTTCAAGTTCACAATCCGTCCTGTACAGAGGCAGTGAGAAAATAATGTCATCACACTGTGGTGAGAATGACACCAGTTATAAATGGCGGATCTTAATGCTACATTTTTTTTACTAGAGGGAGGAATAAGGATGCTATTAATTTCCCCTCAGTGGAGATCGAATTCACAACCACCGTACTAACAGTCAGATGCTGTTTCACTGTACCATATTTACATTTTTTTGTATTTTCGAGTGTTAAGACACTTTCTTTTAAACTTAAACTGTTAAAAACTTATTGGTGAAACCAAACACTAAAGAAATATTTAAAT
The DNA here is from genome assembly GCA_018249695.1 of Heliconius erato demophoon. NCBI lineage: Eukaryota > Metazoa > Arthropoda > Insecta > Lepidoptera > Nymphalidae > Heliconius > Heliconius erato. Next base: position 8,561 of record DWQW01011341.1, read on the forward strand.
ATCATATTTGTGCTCTATACATTATTTTAACTTTTAATATTATACAAAAATGCTAAATATTATAAAAATCAAAGATCAAATTAAAACAGAGGCAATGACCGTCTGAGTAAGGGCAAATATTTACACTGAATGTGAACTGTACTGTCTCACAGCCACTGTCTAAGGAATTAGATAAAAAATACTACTTACTACTTATTTAATTAATTTCACACTTTATCCCTGCGGGGTAGTCAGAGAGACGGGAGAAGGTTACAATCTCTACATACTTCTTTCGGCTCGTCCACTGTCATCAACCTCTTCACACATGCTAGACTAATAAGACTTTGGTAAGAATAACAATACTCAGGGATCCCATTTGAGGGACATCTTATATCGAGGATAAGACGCCGTCGTGGTGCAGGGACACAAACGAGCGACTGTATACGACGGCTGCGGGTTCTATTCCCACTTGGAGAAATGAAATATTGAATATAGTTTTCATTTCTTTGCTCTGGTAACGAGGCAAAACGCAGCGTTAAATTTCGCCACTCAACACGCACTGCCCGCACTCACTGGAAGTGTCTTAATCGGAATGAAGTTCTTCGTTTCCTTAACACTAGGCTCCCAGGCTCACTCTGCCTACCCTGCTAGGAACTTTAAATCAAAATCGGCTCCATGATGTAAACAGCAGGGTAGGTAGAGAAAACCAAGTGTTAGGACACTCTGCTTAAATGAAAATATAAATTTAAATAAATATTTTATTTTCCCGAGCGAGGATAAAATCCACTTTCAGTTACACATTTTCCATGCGCCACGTCTGGCCTCTCTTAGGAACTGCTGGCTCTTATTGAAAAAAAGAAATCTTTGTGTCCTGCGTATAGCAAAAGAAGGCAAAGGGCATCTAGAATTAAGACACTACCTTCTCCACTTTCCGCTCAATTTTCGACCGGTTTTTTGTCAAATTATTATGAGAGAACAAGAAAACCACAACACGACGTATGTAGTTAAAGTTAAATTTACTTATATGTTTAGAAAACTATTACTTGAAAAGATGCTCTTGATTACTTTTCAACTTTTAAAGAAAACAAAACAAATTTCAAACAAAAAAAAACCACCAAACAATTGTACAATAGTTAGCCGAAGTAACTCCTTACAATGATACTGTTGTCTGGACTATTACTTATTCTGTACAAGGTTCATTGCCCCCATACATTCGCTGTATTAAAGTTTCAAATGTATTGCAAAGAAAAGACTAATATGAGTGATTTTGAAAAAAAAAATAGATATTTAATAGATACATCATATCTACATACTTTGGGATATCGATATAATAAGATAATAGTAGTAACGCCAAAATGTTTTTAAGTACATACAAAGGCTAAGCTAAATAAAAAAAAACGGAAAATTGACTATTGATTTATTATTATTTAACTTCCCGCTGTATCGCGTACATAGCAGACTATGGAAAAGATTGAGTTAAGATACTTTCCGACAAATTCTGATGGCGGCATTGGGTGTTCGCAGAGCAAAGAAATGAAAATATTAAATATTTCTTGTCTTTGAGTGGTAATCGAACCCACAGCCGTCACGTTTACTGTCACATCGTTATGTCCCTTATAACATTAATATTGTAATTATTATAAAAATAAATTTTATTTTGTTTGTGTAATAAGAAAAGTCGTTTATGTGTTGATCGAGTGTCGCCATTCTTTAATGTATTGAAAGACTCGTACCAAATATATGTATATAAATACCATATAATAATTAGAAGGCTATAATAATTCCACGAACTTTTCAGATCGAATTTTTAATAAAGGCAAAATATGCGTAGAGGCGACACACTGACTTACTGTTAAATATACTTAATAAAATGGATATTAGAAATAAATGCTTGTTATATTGTGTACAATTTTGTCTCGCGGTGCGCATGTAGTGCGTAAGCGACGCAAGCATCTATATATGGACGTCGATATAACGGCATATACCGTAGTTTCTACGTTAGACTTAGTGTAGAATAATGGAAGGGAGATACTATTGACATATAAGGCAGTAGTGTACCACGTGTTTGTCCAACACTTTGTTTATCGTAGAGAGTACAATGTGACAAATGATTTTAAAGATTTAGTGAGCTACGGCTTGCCGATAACTGACATTCCTTTAACTTAATATCTTCAAATATAATATATATCAAAATGAGTATATATTGAATCTATAATACAGTTTCTTCTGATTCCTTAAAAGATCTTGGATTATTTACGATTGCAACGAATAAAAGTTCCAACAATAAGACGTATCACGAGCCATACCAATATATTTGATTTAAAATAATTTATATGAGGTCAGTCGTGGCGCAGGGGCACAAAGTGTGACTGTAAAACTGACTGGTTATGGGTTCGGTCCCCACTCGAGGAGATGAAATATAGTGAAGAGGACATGCGCGGCGTTGAGTTCTGCCACTCAATACGCAATGTCCAGAATTCGGCAGAAAGTGGGGAACGAAGTGTCTTAACACTAGGTTCCCTCTGCCTACCCTGAAGTGTGCGGGATACAGCGTGAAGCTTTTTGATTTATTTTAAATAATTTATGTTATTCCGTATTGTTTAATTTATACATTTTAAAGGTGTTGTGAGGTGTCAGTTACACTCTGCGCAACGACGCGATGGTGCATTGATTTGTAGTTGTTTTACATTTTAGTGTTGTATTTAATAACGATCTTTACAATTTTTAAATTTAAAAAAAATGTCTTAATTTTGTAAACGGTTCCCAGTTTTTTGGTAAATATATACATACACACACACACACACACACACACACACACACACACACACACACATATTTAATGATTTTTTTCTGCCAATAACTTTCCGGTTATACGAAACACAAAATATATATATATATATATATATATATATATATATATATATATATATATATATATATATATATATATATATATATATATATATAT
>DWQW01011342.1:0-11507 GCA_018249695.1 Heliconius erato demophoon
GTATCCCGCACACAGCAGGGTAGGCAGAGGGAACCTAGTGTCAAGACACTCCGTTCCCCACTTTCTGCCGAATTCTGGAGGCATTGCGTGTTGAGTGGCAGAACTCAACGCCGCGCTTAGCCTCGACCAGAGCGAAGAAATGGAAATATAAATTTAAGTAAATATCATCATCCCTTCCAGTGGGGATCGAACTCACAACCAGTCAGTTTTACAGTCACACTTCGTGCCGCTGCGCCACGACTGTCCTCGACTTTAATAGTACTAAAATTTTAATAGTAATATAATATATTACCAATATAGAAAATATTAATTTTAATGCTAACATTAGAATACAATTACAGTAGGTACATACGCAATAATTCATTAATAGTGAACGGTACATGTTCTCAGCATAGCGGTATTATTTTATATCCGTACAGCGTTTCAGCAAAGTAAAATAACAATCAATTTCCTTACCACCTGTTCTTAAATAATTTATTTTTAGGGTTCCGTATCTAAAAAGGTAAAAACGGAACCTTTATAGGAGCGCTTTGTCTGTCTGTCCGTCTGTCGAGACCATTTATTTCGAGATTGTGAGGAGGTTTTCAAGCTGGAATTAATATCAATTATTTAGATTTGTGATCCTTTGAAGCATAGAAAAAAAAATATATTTTTTATCTCAACGCAATCAAAAGATAAGAGCATTTATTTCAGCATTCGCCACGTAATGAAAATAATGTACTTCCTGTGGACAATTATGAAATTTGACATGAAGTGAAAAGTAAAGTAAAAATGTATACGTATTTCATAAAAATCATTACAAACTTATGTTTGTACTTTATTTCATACAAAATGAATGCTTATGTCCGCAAAGCTAACTTTGTAACCTACAATCCTGAAATTGGTACGGAAGCCTGGGTGGGCTAGTCCGACTCGCACTTAACGAGCTTTTTTAAATAAAGGAAATCTTTAATGATTTTAAAAGTAGGTTAGGAATGCAAAAATAAGATGGTATTAAAGATTATTTACAATTAAACCTGAGATTTAAAAGACTGGCGTTCTAAATTGTTTTTAATATATATTTTAAAGTGGAACGTGATGTTTTGTGAGCTCGATCATTAAGAAGAATAAAGTATTTTCATTTCCTCAGTTTGGTAAGACAAAGTAGGGCGTCGAGTTCCGGCATTCAATACGCAAAATCAAGGAAATAGAGTGTCTTATTTTTTTGGGTTCACTATTTATTCCGCTATTAGCTGACAGAGGGAACCTGGGAACCTAGTATTAAGACAATAACCGATTACATTACTTTATTTCCGATTTTCCGTCGAATTTTTGATTGGCTTTACCACCACCGCTCATTATTTCATTATCAAAGCGAGAAGAAATTAAAATTATGAATACATCATTCCCCCTAGTGGGAATCGTATCTACAGTCGTCACGCTTACAATCACAAACTTGTGCCCACTAGTGTTTATATGAGATACAGCTTGAAGCTGACAAAAAACTAAAATTTACTGCTTGGGTAGAGAACCCATATTGTCTATTTTGAGAGATTATCACAATCTTAATAAAGAATCGATTTAACACTTCTTTTATATATGAAATTTAAAATACTCAAACATCCTCGTCAGTCTTAATATTTTAAATTAATAAATCTGTCCACACACGAGTAAGCTTACGAGATTAAGAGTTAGTAAGCAATCTGTTCAAGAAACATATAATACAGTAGTATTTACAAACACATATTTATTTGAGGCCGGTCGTGGCGCAGCGGCACTAAGTATGACTTTAACCGACTGGTTGTGGGTTCAATCCCTACTCGACGAGATGAAATATTTATTTAAATTTATATTTCCCTTTCTTCGCTCTGATGTCGAGGCAAAGTGCGGCGTTGAGTTCTGCCACTCAACACACAATGCCTCCATAATTCGGCAGAAAGTGGGGAATGGAGTGTCTTTCACTGGGTTCCCTCAGCCTACCCTGCTGTGTGCGGGATACAGCGTGAAGCTGATTTATTTATTATTTATTTTTATTTATTTACAAACACATCATCAATCTTAAATTCACAATAAGCATTTCCCGCTAGCACAAATATCACTTTATCAATTTATCGGATTTAACGATCCTGGAACCGCGTGTTTTACGACGTTTCATTTGTTTCAATGGAACGACAGCCATTTGTTGACAATTGAGGAGATGGCCAGATGACACTGTTACTGCATAATGGAATTAGATTGATGTTTTTGAAGCAATTATATTATTTTTTTTGTTATATTTGCTATATATTGCCCGTGATTTTAGTTGTATAGAGCTCCCGATAGTAGCGTTTTCTTTTTATTTCATGCTGTCTTCTTCATCTCGCAAATCGCAGGGTAATTAGAGGGAACCTCTATACTCCGTTCCTTACTTTCCGTAATTTTTTAGCCATTGTGTGTTGAGTGACTGAACTCAATGCCGCGACACCCTATATCTATCTCTTATAAATAAGTCACAATTAGACATTTTGTCACATAAAATAATAGAAAATTGCAAGGTGATATTTCAACGTTTTTTTATTTGACGAAGATATTGAAACTTACCAGATAAAGTTATTCCATCATCGAGGAAATTTAATGACATATACTTTTCGAGAAAATGTAAAATTTAAATAATTCAACGCTCTGTTTACGGCCGCAATCATAGGCTCGAGTACCGCGGGGAGCGCCCTTGCCGCCGATTGCGTTCTCGCAAGCATCCACGTAATGCTTGCATTTTCTCAAAATAATGAAAAATGATTGAATGTTCAAATTATATAATCAATCTTATGGCAAATGCAGCATAATAAAATAATTATAGGTGGTATATGCGGGCGAAGCTGCGAGTGGGCCGCTAGTATAATATATGTACGCTTACGGTGTAAAGACAAAAGTTAATACAATTTGTATAAACAAAATTGTCAGTATATGGGGAAACTAAGGAAACCATGTCAAAGGTAATCTGAAAAAGTTATTGTTGCTCGATTATATAGATACATATATATACCTATTAGGCTGCTCAGGCCAGTCGTGGCGCACGAGCACACGCGTGGTTTCCCCACTTGAGGAAATGAAAAATTTAATATTTTAACTTTCTTCACTTTGGTGTTAAGGCAAAGCGGGGCATTGATTTCCGCCAGTCAACACTCAATGCCTTTAGAATTCGGCGGAATGTGGGGCACGAAAGTATCTTAATGGGAACAGAGTATTTTAACACTAGACAGGTTCCCTACGCTAACCTGTGAAGCTGATAATAACATATGTTACTTAATATCTAGCGAAGCATAAACTACCTTAAGTTATAGTAAGAGTTATTTAATTATTTTTAAAGGTTGATCACGTTCTAATTTTACGCATTGTAAGTGGTCTTTAATTGAATTAATTAGTTATAACATACAGTTAATAAATATTCATCTCACTTCGTAATTTATTCATTTCTTCGGCAATAAGACTACAAAGAATACAAAATATTTAAGTTAAAAATAGATAAGATATAAAAGTTATATGTCGCGAAAATCCAAGATCTTGAAGCTGGTCGTGGCGCAGGGGCACATGGGTGCAACTGTAAACGCGACAGATTGTGGGTTCGATTCCCACTCGAGAAAATGAAATATTTATTTAAATTTATATTTCTACTTCTTCGCTCTGGTGTCGAGGCAAAGTGCTGCATTGAGTTCCGCCACTGGCTCCAGACTTCGATGGAAAGTAGGAAATGTGTCTTAACACTAGGTTTGCTCTATCTACTGCAAGCGGGATACAGCGTGAAGCCGAAGAAATAAAATATTTAATATTACTTTTCTCACTCAGGTAAAATTTGAAAATTGAAAATTTGGCAAACAAATTATTTTAAAATACCAGGTGCTCTCTTCTTACTATGCAATCGGCAGGATACTGACTGAAGCTAAAAAAATCAAAGATCTTATTAAATAAAAATAATTTATTCCCCCGAGTGGGATTGAATCTACTCATATCACGTCGACAGTATTACCAATTAAACATCTTTAATCTCGTAGCACGTTTCATAAGCAAAAGCTTTTGACTATTTCTGCTAGAGAAGAACGACTTCGATTCTCGCCGAAATATACTTATTTTTAAGGATTTTTATTTAAATAAAATATCCTTAGTGACACAATTATATTTCAAATTCCCTGATTTTATTTCTAAAACCAAATAAAAAATAACATATATAAATAACTATAAACAATATGAAATAACTATAATTAATACAACACTATTAAATTGGAATATCGATGACATTTTACTCGAAATAGGCCTTTTATGTTCAATTATATAATTTTTATTGATTTTATAGCTTGGTTGTGTGTAATATTAGATATTTACGATATTTTTACTGCTGGTCAAACTGTTAATAGGAAATTAATTATCACGTAAATTATAAATTTAACGTTAGTATAAATGTTACTTAAATTAAAGATTTTAATGTTATATATGTTTCTACTATTTTAATAAGGTAAATAATAAAGTTTATATACTCTTTACGTATTTAGATATGTAATGTGAAACTGTATGTAAGTAAATTAAGGCCAGTCGTGGCGCAGTGGCACAAAGTGTGATTGTAAAACCCCACTCGTCGATCCCCACTCGAGGAGATGACATATTTACTTACATATATATGTATTTCCATTTCTTCGCTCTGCTGTCGAGGCGGGGCGCGGCGTTGAGTTCTGCCACTCAGCACGCAATGCCTCCGGAATTCGGCAGAAAGTGGGGAATGGAGTGTCTTAACACTATGTTCCCTCTGCCTACCCTGCTATTAATTAAAACTTATTAATTAAAACTAAACGATTTGTGTCACTGAAATGGTACAAGTTTCTCCTTGTAATATCTCAACCTCTGGCGGAAAGTAGAAAGTTTCTCTCCCTATCCACCGATTGGGACCTAATATAGAAATACTAATAAGACCTTAATACACCTATTAAGGATTCATCGTGAAACTAAAGATTTTTTTTTATCTACCTATACCAAATCTAAAATATTTATTTTTAAACAGATCCGCCCAATTAACATTCTTGTTATAGTGGAAAATTTTAAATAATTTAATATTTATCTTAAATATTCATTAAATATGTATCTACTAACAACGTTATGAAATCATCTATAAAATCTTTGATTATCCTAGTTAATAAAGAGTAAATAATGTATTGAGAAACAACATTGTAAAATATATGAAATTCTACAGAGTTTTTCTATATTATAGTAAACTTTATAATACTTTCTCATAGAACTTGCGCTAAATCTAGCCTTCTATTATATTCAGATATATTTTTTTTCGTAATCCCGTCTTTTGCCAGGGGTCGGTCGGTCAGAACCGGTCGAATGATGCTCTTGTATATCAGCCCCTTGAATTTGAGCACACTAGTGACCTCTCACCATTTGGCCCAGGCACCGTTATAGACATCGTGATTGATACCTCCAGACTCGTGCATAATGGGTCCAAGGTACCTGAACTTTTCCGACTTAACTGGCTGTTGGCTGGCGGCTGGTTCAGGACCTATATAGTTCAGGTACCTTGGACCCATTCTCTATCTATCTAACTCTATCTATATGGATAGAGCTTGGATCGCAATGTCCACCAGATACACTCACGAGGCACACGGTCAAAGGCCTTCTGCATATCTAAAAAAGCCACATACAGAGCTCTCCTTTTTCGACCATCACCAACCTCAAACTATCGTAAGTACGCGCATGCGCATAACAAATTTCTGTCAAAATCTGTCATCGGGTGTTAGTTGTGTCTTCATAATATAGAAAAAATCATCGATCAGAAGTCTATCTACCTATATGTAAGTATAAAATCTCGTATTATGTTCAAATTCAGCTCAAAGCAGATCGAAAAGATTGCATACATACTTGGGCAGAATTTCAGAATGAAAAGAGATGAAAATAATATGTTTTTATAAGTTTAAGTACATTAGGTACAAACATTTATCACGTGTTATCACCAGATCCATTATGTCTCTACTATTTATATAAAAAAAATATAATAATAAATCAGCTTCACGCTGTATCCCGCACACAGCAGGGTAGGCAGAGGGAAACTAGTAATTAAGTATTAGTAATTAAGACACTTCGTTTCCCACTTTCCGTCGAATTTTGGAGGCATTGCGTGTTGAGTGGCGGATCTCAACGCCGCCACTCAACGCGCAATCGACGACCTATATAAACAATAACTTTTTTTTACCATATAGTTAATTTATAAAGATATAAGATGTTCAAACTTAACCATAAAATTGAATGTTGTAATATAAATAATTAATGGCATTATTATTAAAATTCTGACGTAATTATTAAAATTTATGTTATGGATAATCATAGGCGTTACGATGATACTGTTAAAATCTGATAATTTATGTTTGATTTGACTAAATATTTTTTGTTTTTTTGAAAAGTTTTTTTTTAAATATATTATAATTTGATATGATATTGAAATTGGATACTTTTTTAAATTATAATTTAAAATGTGAAACTAAATATACCTTATCAATATATAAAAAATATTTGTATATAAATTATTAACATTATATTATAAAAAATATTAATAAATATATTAATATATTAAGACAAAATAATCTCAAGAGTTACTGGTTCGAATAAATGAATCGGCTTTTGTGGATATTCCATCTATCGAAGAAGGCTTTTTAATTCAAAATCATTGAAGCAGAGGAAACCGCGAGCTGGTCGCTTGTATGAATACATATAAACTTTAATAATTTAATTTATTATTTTTTAATTTTCTTTACTTTGAAGTTATCTTTATCTTTTTCTATATTTTAGTTTTTGTTGAAGTTTATGCCAATCAATATAGATTTGAAATCAGTTTTTTTTATTTTATATATTTTACAATTGTTTGTTGTTGTTAGGCAAACTATTATATTATTATTATTACTATAAGAATATATATGTTCTCGTCTCGTCTCTCTCTCGTTAAGTCTGAATGTTGTTAGTAACGCCTTTATAAATTTATACCAAGGCAAACGAATCTATTAGTGTTTAATAAATTATGTTTAACACATTATAATTAAAATTATATCGATATTATGTAAAATCAAACATCAAAAATCTATTATTCAATTTGGAAAACTAAATTAGAGGCCATGGCACTCAGGAAAATTAAATATATTTTGACAATGCACAGCGTCAAGATCTGCCACTCAAAACGTTATACTTGAAGAATTCGACGGAAAGTACTGAACGGAGTGTCTTAACACTAGGTCCCCATGTTTCCTCTGCATACCCTGCTATACGCGTGAAGTTAAAGGCTACCGCGTCGTGGCGCAGTGTGACAGGATCGGACTGAAAACTCGATGCTGGTGGGCTAATAATAAAAATATTTTCATTTTCCAGCAGATAAAGTGCGGCGTTAAACTCCACGAATACATGCGCAATATCTCAAATTCAGGTGAAACACTTAGAATGGAGTGTGACAATAGGTTCTCTTTGCCTATGGTGGAATAGAATTAAGCTGAATAATAATAATATGTACTTATATATTGATTTTATTTTTTTGTGATACTTAAACTTGCACCTATTAGTAATATATCTAAAAAATAAGCATCTTTTTATCTTAACTATCATTTTCGACCTGCAAGATTTACTAAGATAAGAAAATTTCTGACACTTATAGCCGGTAACTTAAATAAATGACCGAAATTACCATTTTAAATCTTTATTATAAGCTTTTATTATTTCGATAATATTCCATAATAAATTTTAAAGTGACGCAAGGGCACAATTCAACACGCACTGCCTCAAGAACAAGGAAAAGGAGTGTTTTATTGGAACGGAGTGTTATTACACTAGGTTCCCAGGTTCCCTCTGCTTATCCTGCAATGCCGCCATAAAAAAAGACTTAATTACCATACAAAATGAACGGGACCTACTAAAACATATATTTTAATAATATACTAACCTATGAAGAGAATTGACTAATTTTATTAAGTGAAGATGTACCATTGTAGTGGCCAGCCTCATATCGGTAATAAACATAAAAGATTCTTTAAAAAAAGTGCCATGTACGGAAAATGTTTTTTTTTCAGCTTCACGCTGTATGTAGGAGGATAGGCAGAGGGAACTTGGAAACCTTGGAAGTATTAAGGCAGTCCGTCACTATTAAGATGTTTCTTTTTTTGTTGAATTTTGGCGGTTTTGAACTTTTTTTTTGGCGGTATTCAACGCCGCGCTTTGCATCGACACCGGAGCAAAGAAATGAAAATATTAAATATTTCATTTCTTCGAGTGGGAATCGAACCCACAACCTAACACGCTATCAACTAAACGGAGAAATTGAACATAATAAACTAACGAAGGTGTTTTTAAAGTATACATATATGTTTTCAAATACCTGCAACATCCGTCTGCCTGTGGGAAAAGAAGACAGGTGTCACTTATCGCTTTATAACGAAGTCTTGATTATAAAAGTGTCACTTTAATTTCAGCTCTATTTTAAACGAATAAGGTATATAATTGCAATGTCAAATTTTCTGTTCATTTCTTATGCGGTCATAATAATATGAAAAAAAGCTAAATGCAAGGAAGTATCGGTAAGTACGGTCGTAAGTCGGCACTGATACGCCAACTTAACATCAATTAGATGTCAGTAAATCTTGAATCTAATTTGGCTTATTAGTTTTTTTTTATGAATTGTATAACAGTTTTAAAAAACCATGCCTGAAATGGTAACTCGCTTTTGGAGATGATGAGATCGATGCCCAAATACGTTAAGTATTTATTAGTTAATAACATGAGTTATTTTTTTCTCTACATATTTTATTGCTGTATTATTTCAAAGTGGAACGTCATGACTTGCAATGTCTCAGATACGGACAAGAAGCGGAGGACAGAGTGTCTTGACACACCTTTTTATCTATCGTGCTATGAGGGAAAAACGTGGGAACTATTCCCGTACAGAGGGTAGTGAAAGAAAAAAATTACAACAGATAAATAAAAGTAGAAGCTCTTCGCCTATTCTATAATTGTTCTTTAAAAAATTCAAATACTACAACTACATAATAACACTCACACCCACTAACATATATCAACGCTTGCTTAGCACCTTAGATCTAAGTATAATTTTGTAAAATAATGTAAAGTTAAAAATAATATTTTCTTATTATAGGTATTAATTGTATGTAAACAATAATGTAATTAATATATATGATAAGGAAATTAGATATAATAATAAATAAAAAAAGGGTACGGACCAAGTGTCTGTAGTGTTAAGTAATAATAATAAATTAAAAAAAACTATATAATAAAAGAAAATAATATGAATCCTTATATTTATATCATACTACTTCCGCCCCCATCTCGTCCCCATTAATGAATTTTGCAAAAACATATCGAGTTACTAAAGCCAAATAACTGCACAACCCTTCAGATTTACTCACTTGATTTAACTTTGTGTATAAAAACGGCTTTTTGCGTAATATAAAATATTATTACATATAGATTTTTCTTTATTTAGTTGTATTATACTTATTATGGTAATTTATATAATACATTAAAAGACATGAGAGAGAATAATAATTATTTTTTTTAAGTCAATCAATTTTAGAATTAAAAAAAATATTCTCCTTTAACATCTCTATCAGTAACTACATCAAACAAAAGCTTAAAATATACTATTGATTACATAATCATCAGCTTCACGCTGTATCCCGCACACAGCAGGTTAGGCGAAGGCTTAACCTAGTGTTAAGACATTCCGTTCCCTACTTTCCGCCGAGTACAGGAGGCATTGCGTGTTGAGTGGCGGAACTCAACGCCGCGCTTTGCCTCGAAACCAGAGCGAAGAAATAAAAGTATAAATGTAAATAAATATTTCAATTCCTCGAGTGGGGATCGAACCTACTACCAGTCGATTTACAGTCACACTTTGTGCCCCTGCGCCACGACTGGCCTCACAATTTACATACTATTTTATGATATTATAGTTTCTAGATTTTAGCACATTTAAAAAAATAATAAATGATAAATAAGAACTAGCTCTCATAATGCTTTATGAAAATAATAGTTTTAATTAGTGTTATTACTTAATTACAATAAAGTAATTACAATACCTATTTACAACAATTGAAATTTAGTTTTCACGTCATCACGCTGGACCCCGCTTGTGCTAGCAGGGTAGGCAGAGGGAGACTTGTGTCAAGAAACTCCGCCCTCCACTAACCGCCGAGTTCTGGAGGTATTGCGTATTAAGTGGCGGAATTCAACGCCACGCTTTACCTCCAAGGAAAATATTAAATACCACATTTCCTCGAGCCGGAATCGAATCCACAGCCTGTCACGCTTATCTTAACCCAAGTCATTCTATTTAATTAATACTATATACAAAGTAATCACATTTACAGCGTTTGAGACGTAGAGGCTAGTCGTGGCGCAGCGGCACGAGGTGTGACTGCAAAATCGACTGGTTGTGGGTTCGATTCCCACTCGAGGAGATGAAATATTTACTTAAATTTATATTTACATTTCTTCGCTATGGTGTCGAGGTTAAGCGCGGCGTTGAGTTCTGCCCCTCAACACGCAATGCCTCCAGATTTCGGCAAAAAGTGGGGAACGGAGTGTCTTAACACTAAGTTCCCTCTGCCTACCCTGCTGTGTGCGGGATACAGCGTGAAGCTGATTTGATTTTGATTTTTGAGACGTAGATACTAGACATAAACAAGGGTCGTGTTATAAATTGGTTAAATGAAGACAGACAGCACAGGAAAAAGAGCACGACGGACGCTTTAGCGCTAACAATCTGAGAATATAAGGTGCGAATAACATATTCTATAAACATTTAATTAAATTTATGATGTTAAGCGAGTTGGAGGTTAGCCCTTTCTCGATTGGAAAACAGAATTTTAGAAAACAAAAAAGCATCAAATAATACCTTTATATATATATAAATGAATTGTAAATACTGACATGTATGTTTAAAGGCATTATTTATTATACACATTTAACTAAAGCATTTCAATATAAATGCTTAATAAATATAGCCTAAGTAGTCTCCCAGTTCAATTAGTTACTCGAGACAAATTGGTCAAATATGTCGATAATAATGTCAGCTAAACACTAATTGACGTCAAATAGGTACCTAAGGAACCTTATTCACATGAATTCTGTTTATAAAGCTTAAAAAAATCTTGGAAGGCTTAGTAAGTAGGTACTTAAACTTATTTAATTCCAAAACATATATTCTTTTTAAATACATTTTAAGATCACAAAAAAATATTTTTGCAACATCTTAAAAGCTAATTCATATTCAATTTATACCCAATTTCACTTTTTATTACCATAAAACACCTATCATATCACGAAAATATTACAAAAAAGGTATTATTACTTGTTTTTTATAGAATAATACAAACAAAAGTATTTTTTTATACAGTACTATATGACTTTAGCCCCTTTATGTGGACCACGGGTCGTGATTCAACGAGGCGACGACACCAGATGGCAAATCTTCCTTTGAGTGCCATGTATTCAATCAAACGGGTACATTG
>DWQW01011343.1:0-11506 GCA_018249695.1 Heliconius erato demophoon
CAAATATCAACAATGGTCGTATTTTTTTATTTAAAACAATCAAAAATTCTTTGACGATAATGTCGTAAAAAAATCATATTAGAAGTCATTATAGTTGTCAATCAATTCTGCTTATTAAATCAATAATTATGTATTTTAAGCGGGCGAAGCCGTGGGTGAGCCGCCAGTGTTTAATATGTGCGGACCGAAAACGCGATAGGTTGTGGGTTTGATTCCTACTCGAGAAAATTAATTATTTTATATTTCCATTTACTCGCTGTAGTAACGAGGCAAAGCGCGACATTGAGTTTCCCCACTCAATAGGCAATAAGCCCAGAATTCGGTCGTAAGTAGGACACAGAAGTGTCTTAATGGAAACAGAGTGTCTTAACACTAAGTTCGCAAGTTTCCCTCTGTCTATCCTACTAAGTGCAGGATACAGCGTGAAGCTAAAAAAAAAATAAACCTAGATTTTGTGCAGCTAGTCACGTCTAGAACAGTAGTGTATTATTGATTAAAAATCGAAAAGCGATTTGCTGAAATGTAATTAATATTTCATATAAAATTCGTATAATAAACATAAATATTTATGAATATATTTTTTCGGCGTTCAGATTTTATCTTAGTAAGCAGTTTATAGCTATAAAAAATATCATGAAAATAAAAACCGGTGAAGTGCGAATTGGACTGGTCCAGTGAGGGTTCCGTATTAATTTCTGGATTGTAGGCCAACGGAAAGTGTAACTGTGTATGCACTCATTATGTATGAAATAAATTATAATTATAAGCTTGTGATGATTTTTTTGTATCAAAAATAAAAAAATATATTTTTCATAATTTTTCCTTCATGTATTCTATAAGACGTTGTTTTATTACAAATTTAAAGATTCTGCAACAACAAATTAATCTTATAAGGGTTCCATCCTTTTGACATACGGAACCCTAAAAAGGTTAAAAATGTAATATAATCCACGTTTAACTGCTATCGTTGGTTAAATCGCTTAATTATATTCTAATTCAAATAACTGTACCTAAATAGGTCTTAGCCTAGCTCTAGTATGAATATCCTATACCACAAAAACAGTCACATAAATTATTCAAACGGAAGTGCTAAATCTATCATTAGACCGTAAAAAGGATTTAGTTATTAAATATTAAAACAAGTTCAGATTTGTCATATACTTCATTAAGTTAATGAGAGAAGCGATCGTAATATGTCAGATTAATAGTTAAGTAAAGATGATATTTTAGTTTAGTTACGTTATTTGAGGTTAGTCGTGTCTAGGGGCACAATTGTGCGACTGTAAACGGGACAGATTGTTGTGGGTTCGATTTCCACTCAAGGGAATGTGAATTTTTTAGTTTTAATTTCCTCGCTTTGGTAACGAAGCAAAATCGCGGCGCAGAAAAGTGAAAACGGATTGTCTTTAGGTTATTTCAAGGTTTATTCTGTTTATTCAGCTATATATGGGATACAGTGTAAAATTTTTTTTTGACTAATTCACATTTTGTCTTTAATTCACATAAAGTATTCAACATTTTAATAAATATTTTTATGTCATGTAAAATAAATAAAAAACATTACATAAAATTGTTTAAAAAACTTATTGTAAGCGTTAAGTGAAAAATCTGCAACGTAATTAAAAATTCAGTTGGTTTCAGACAGTATCAGGAAAAGTACTTACGTAGGTTAATTTAGACCAGACCTTTTAAGTTTTTTGGAGACGCTATTATTCTACTAGGAATAAATGCAACGGATTTAGTGAAGCTATTCTAAAGTCACTTATTAGAGTGACAACGATGAAATTTCATTAGAATTGCATATAACAACGTATCCAAAGTGATACTTTGAAGACGTTTGTATAGTTTTGCAAAGAACAAAAAAGAATATCATGTTATACTTCTCTCTATGTATTGTCATATGACGTATTGTATTACTGGGAAAGGAGAGTCTAAACACTAGGTTCCCTCTGTTCACCTTGCTGTGTGCGGGGTACAGCGTAAAGCTGATTTGTATTGTATTAGCTGGTAGAAAGTTTATATAGCGTTTTAGTTAAGTTGATAAAAGAAGCCGACTCGGGATTATGAATTATTTTTATTTCTTCTCTCTGGTACCAAAACAATGCACGGGGTTGAGTTCCATCACACAACACACGTTGTTTGAAAATTTGGGTGAAAGTTGGTAACGAAGTGTCTCAATACTAGATACTCTCATTGACATTAATGTTTAAATATTTGACAAAACTTAAAATCTTAAATAAATTGCAATTGTTTCCTCACTTTCTTTTTATTTATCAGTTTACATTTACAGCATTTTTGATATTAATAATATTATAATGAACAGTTTATTTAGGAATCTCCATTCCAAATGTAATAAAACAAATTAGGAACCATCGTCACTGTTATTTATATTACATAAAATTTAATACAATATACCTAATATTAAAATATAGCCCTGATATGTCTAAGAAGTTTAACAAGAAATATCTTATAAATTTAGTTCCAAAAATACGAAGGCAGTGGTTTGTTAATTAGACAAATTTCAACTCTCCATTTGGTACTTGAGCACAGTAGAGCCCTCCAGACTGTATAATAGGCCGCCAGTTAGGCAGTTCATTATATCTTAGGATAAGTTTTTTTAACAAAGTAAGTAATTTTTTTCTTGTATGTTTAACTTTTGAAACGACTCGTGATTGTCCCGAATGTAGCTAGCCTCTTTTAATTGTACGCGGTCAAGAATTTAAATAAGATTTGAGAAATGAAATTCTATAAGAGTGTTGATATTTAAAATTTATAAGCAGTTTTTAAAGTGAAAAGTAAAAAGATTGAAGGATTAACAGAAAGTAATAGAGAAGACATGTTAAAAATATATAGACATAATACATTTTAATGAAACACCAAGCTTGTTAGTTATTATTTTAAGACATTCATTATAAACATTACTTAATTCTTCATGCCTTGTACATTTCAAAGAAATTGTCGCATAATTTTATAAGTAGATTGAGGATACAAAAATATTGTAATCTCCAAGTACGAATCGAACCCACAATAATCACCAATTATCAGGTAATCTTAAATTTCGACAAATTATATTTCCTTTATTATTAGAGGCCGTCGTGGCCCAGCGGCATAAGGGTGTGACTGAAACGCGACGGTTATGGGTTCGATCCCCACTCGAGGAAATGAGTTATTATTTCATAATATTTTCATTTCTTCGCTTCGCAATGCCCTGGCACGGAATCTCTTATCACTAAGTTCCCTCTGCCTACCCTGCTGTGTGCGGGAAGCTGATTTCATTTATAGTTTTAACATATTAAATAGAACTCCACAAGTAAATGAATATAAATAATCCTTAAACCAAATAATTGTATTACTTGTGCCACGCCATTAGGATTTAATTACACTATATACGTTTTAATATAATATAATACTCACATTAAGTATATATATTTTTATTTTTTCGCTTCATCCTATATCTCACAAATAGCAGAGGAGGCAGAGGGAACCTAGGAACCTAGTGTTAAGATACCCCGTTTCCATTAAGACATTTCCATCCTCACTTTCCACCAAATTGTGGAGACATTGCGTGTTGAGAACAGAACTCAAAGCCGCGCTTTGTCTCATTACCAGAGCGAATAAAAATATTCCTTAATTTTAAATAAAGAATAGCACATTTCAAAATCAATATTACACGACACAAATCGAATAATTATTACTAGATAAAACAGGTAGTAAATAACCTAAAGCATTAATTTTATCCAGAGATAATATCCTTGCGCAATGCAAACGCAATCAAACTTCGCAAACTCAAACGAGGGTGTCCTCGTAAACGAGTAATCGAGTGTTCAATTGAGCAAGATCTCGATTATCCAGAAATTGAAATCGAATGCGGCGAGCGAATAGAAATAGAATATACCTTTTTTTTTACATCGTACCCAGTCTTAGATGGCTTCTTGCCTTTTGTCTTTTGAATGTCTAATTTTCGTTTTGCATCTGTAGATAGTGAATATTTAATGAAAATAAAAAATAAACCAGCTTCACGCTGTATCCCGCACACAGCAGGGTAGGCAGAGGGAACCTAGTGTTAAGACACTCCGTTCCCCACTTTCTGCCGAATTCTGGAGGCATTGCGTGATGAGTGGCAGAACTCAACGCCGCGCTTAACCTCGACACCATAGCGAAGAAATGGAAATATAAATTTAAGTAAATATTTCATCTCCTCGAGTGGGTATCGAGCCCACAACCAGTCGGTTTTACAGTCACACCTCGTGCCGCTGCGCCACGACTGGCCTGAATATTTAATGTTGGTACCATTGGGCTTCTATTAAAATGTTTATATTGTGAAATTTGAAGCGTTACAGTTTTAATTAACGAACGAAACTTGTGGAAACTTACAATAAGTGAGTGAGTTTATTTTGTATAAATAATATTAAGTTTTTCATAATTTTCTGTTACTCCTTAGTGTTTGCACTTTAAACTTTTTAACTACTTTGATGAAGCTCATCTCGTACTTAATGTTAGTTCGGTGTATAGTATTTTAATAATTTATGTTCCTTTTCATGTTCTAGTTGTGTCAAAGTTGCACCGCCTTTGGTTTATTTTTTTGGATTAAATATTCTAATAGAACCTATTAGAATATTGATATATTATAAAGAAAAATGTACTAAAAATGGACTATTTTTCAATACTATTTTAAAAAAAGACTTATCTGATAGAGCTTAACACTAACTTAACGAAATTTGCAATATTACTATACAATACATTAAAATTTATTTATCATTTTTTTATATAATAATTTAATTAGACACAGACAAAACCACAGTATGCTGTTAATTTACAGCATTTATGATGTTGAAGAAGCAAATTGAGAGTGAAGATCTCGAACAATCAAAGTTACCAATTGCACGGAAACACGGCACAAGCAGTATTGAAATTCGATAAAGGAACTTTTCCTATCGTTGCAGTGTTTTGATTACGCTAGTTGATTTACACAATCTATATTAGTTTAGTAGAAATGTAATATATTTTTTGATTATTACCTTATTACTTAAAAATATTTAAAGTATTTCGTTTTAATAATATATCTGTTTACCAGTTGCTCAGAATGTCAACCATATTTTTCCCCTATTTTTCGTTTACCATCAAACCTGTCACTTCCTCCTTACAACCGTCGTTCGTTGATCAGTGTCTTAACACTAGATTTTCGGATTAGCTCTACCTATCTTGCTATGAAAGTTGAAAAGAAACAAAATATATATCTCATAACAAAGCACCAAAAGATGTAAATACACAAATTAAGAAGAGTCTAGAACTAGATTAAATTGTTATACAATAGTTAAATCGTTTGAAGTACACATACAAACAGATATATTGATAAACATGTACAGAGATGGAACACACGTCGTACTTAATACCAGAATCGATATATGAAACGTAGGAGGTAATATCAGACTGCAAGGAAAGTTGAAGCTGGCGTTGTCATGGAATAATTGAATCGTGTTTCCTTGTGTAAATTGTAGTTCTTTTATTTGAAAATTTTGATTTTATACTGAAAAATGAAAATATTTATTCAATAGCAATTATAAACACTTATTTTTTGAATATTTTTTAAAATTATTTATTAGGTATTATCAGAATTAAAAAAACTATCATTGGCTTGGCATCGTTATAGTTAAATAGTAAAAATTAAAATCAGCTTCACGCTGTATCCCGCATACAGCAGGGTAGGCAGAGGGAACCTAGTGTTAAAATACACCGTTCCCCACTTTCCGCCGAGTTCTGGAGGCAATCCGTGTTGAGTGGCGGAACTTAACGCCGCGCTTTGCCTCGACACCAGAGCGAAGAAATAATAAAAAAGGTAAGTAAATATCTTATCTCCTCGAGTGAGGATCGAACCCACAACCAGTCGATTTTCATAGTCACACTCTGTGCCCCTGCGCCACGACTGGCCCCTAAAGTTAAATAGTAAACTTTCCAAAATTAAAAAGTTAAAATTTAAGCTGAGACTGGCTAAAAAAACCGTTCATAAAATAACACATACTATTAAAAATAAAATCGTTGGCGTTTGATTTTCAAATGAGACACAGATAATCAAAATTTCTAATTATACAGAACAAGAATATCAATTGTGGTAACCAAATTTATGCAAATAAAATGAGCCATTGCGCTTCGTTACACAGTATCAAGCTTCAGAAAGGGCCGCGAAAACTTTGGCCAATCTTTAAATTAGTTACATTTTGATTCATTCAATTAAATAATCTTTGCAAGTGAGGAATATTTTATGATTCAAAAGAATATTTCATGTAGCGGCGCCGGTCAGTGATATTAAATTATAAAACCAATATAGTAGGGATGTTACTGCTTGTTCCCAGCTCGTCTATAATTCAGCAAAATAAGCGTTGCATTGATGTTTATTGCCTTTCTCCCTAAATGATAGTGTAGGATCAATACTCTAAGGGAAAAACCGTGACTCGTCGCTCCAAGAACCATAAAGTAACTGTAAGAATTATAGGAAATGTACTTACATTTCCTAGTAAAGTATTGTTGTATATAATTAATTGTTTTATATTTTACTGACTAAACATATATGATTAAATTTATTTAGTATCCATTAGATTTACATCTAAATATTAAATCAAATCAAATCAGCTTCACGCTGTATCCCGCACATAGCAGGGTAGGCAGTGGGAACCTAGTGTTAAGACACTCCGTTCGCCACTTTCCGCTATGTTCTGGAGGCATTGCGTGTTGAGTGGCAAAATTCAACACCAGAGCAAAAAAATGAAAATATTAATATAAATAATTATTTCTTTTCCTCGAGTGGGGATAGAACCCACAACCAGTCGATATTACAGTCACACTTTGTGCCGCTGCGCCACGACTGGCCTTAATATCATTATTTCCGTAAGTTAATATCCTACTCCTGGAATACGTGGGATATTAACTCCAAAGTTAATAATCCAGTACATCTCAGAATCGTGTTTACAGCCCATGCGCTACGATAGCCTCCCATTCTCATATGATTATGAGAAAAAAGATGGTTGTCACAATCTTTTTTATCTTTCTAGGATATTCAGGTAGACTTTGTGTAGTCTTATGTAGTCTAATTATGCTTGCTAGTACATCAGACCAACGACCCACTTCATTACGCTACTTTGAAGACAGCAACATTCAAGATGGGCATGCTCCTGAATTTGTTACGCTCAGAGCCTGCGGGTACTTGATTTTTTTTATTTTCTTTATATAATAATTTATTAAAGTTAATTATAACAATAAAATGTCAGCTAACAACTTATTATTTTAAATATTAGTGGTTATAATTTAGAAAAATTGTTTTGTTGTACCTACAAAGAACATTAAGGCACTACGTTCATCACTTTCTATGTAAATTTTTAGTTTGACATCCAATCTCCAAATATCGTGTATACGATATTTTTTTTATTCTGCTATATAAATATAAAAAATATTCATATTTTTATCGTAGTATAAAAAATAGTTACTTATTTATATTGAAAACTTTAGGTATCAGCTGTTTAATCTATGTATGATACAAATCTCACGCTCGTTATCAAGAGTCGAGTACATTATCAAATGACAGACACATTAATTTCTCAACTATATTGAAATCGGAACAAACAGTCTATATCAAAAGTGGTTTAAGTAAAAAGGTTACTTTTTATTTACAGGGCCTAAAAACGAGACAAAACGTGTTGTTGAGCTGCACTACTGCTACGCCAATACCTCAAGATATCTGTGTAAGGTGGATAGCTTTAGAGGCCGAACATTCTAATCATTTTAATTTTATCCACAATATCATAAACTTTTGGAGCAAAATTGTGGTATGGGAAACATCTATTTTTGACTGCAAATCTCACTAAATTGCAAATATTACCTCGTCGTCATTATCGTCTATCGAAGTATTAAGTTCTAAACAACTAATGTTGACTTACTGAACACACGCACACGTCTGCATTCACAAGCAAGTTATAACGGTAACTGATAAACTATAAGTAGATAGCCATATATCTGGAGAGACAGTGGGTGGTCGTTCGTGTAGCCTATGATATCCAATTATATTTAAAAAATGTAGGACAAGCATTAATAAAAAAAAATTGTGATAGTATATCTAAACAAAATCTGCTGGTTTAACTATTTTTTTTTGTTTCTTCTACACAACACAGGGGATATGCTAGAATGTGATGACATAATAGAAAAAATAATAATTTTTAACAAAAACAAAAAACCGAACTAAAAGTAAAAATAATTTTACATAAAGAAGAATGTACTTTTCGATTTTATTAAGCAAAAATAATAAAAAAAAAAGATTTTATAATTTTGAAGTCGGTGCCAACTGAAACAAACAGGCGTAGTAATTCGATCTTGTAGTAAGTTTGTTGTAACTTGACACCGGATCTTCGGTTAATAATAAATATTTTTACACATACAAATTAAGGTTAGACCACTTTAATGGAAGACTGTATATAATTAAAGAGCTTCTGAAATATTATATGCACATAGGTACACAAATTTAATATAAATTGATAATATGGTTAAAATGTTAGTTTACAATCATAGAGCGGTTTACACAGCTATCGACGGGATGCCGGTTAGCGAGTCTCAATCACTGTGAAAACAGATCCAAAGACGTCTACGATCTGGTATCTCGATCGTGCTATTGTATTTACTTCTCACTTACCTCCAGGTATTCGTTTCGTTTTAGTTGATTTATTTTGTGGAATTCGGAATCACTATAGTATAATTATGTTTTCTCTTTAGTTTGTATACCGTGTATCCTCTATATAGTAGAGTAGGCAGAGGGGATAGAATGTTAACTCCGTTTCCCACAGATACAGCGTAAAGCAAAAATATATATATAAAAAGTAAAGCGAAATGGAAAAAATGTCAAACTTATGTCGGAACAAAAATTTGAATAACATAGTTGTGGACTTTGAGAAATGAGTATTTTCCTAAAGACCTTAGCTATTATATTGAAAAGACAAAGAGGCGCCATTCAATAAGTTTCTATAGAACAAAAAACCAGCCAAGTTAAACTCAGACTTAACCACCGAAGGTTCCGTATCAATTTCAGGATTGTAAATCAACGGGAAGTACAAGTTATAAAAATTGGCGACCTTAATTGGGGGCCTATGCACTTATTTTTTATGAAATTTATTATAGTTGTAAGTTTGTATTTTATCTGTAATATAAATTTCTAATTTTAGGAATTTCTCTTTTATTTGTACTGCAAGTTGACACCTCTTGCCAAATTTCACTTTAAAGTTGACAAGCTATATTTTGCGGGTATAAATACACACTCGTTTTGTTTGAAATTATCTATAAATTTAAGTGTGTAGTGATATTTTTCAAAGAAATATATATACATTTTTACTTCTCGAAATTTTTACTTTATTTGTATTATAAGCTCGTGCCAAATTTTATAATTGTAGGTCCATTTGAAATATCCAATAGGTTTTGATTATGCATCGAATTTGATTCAAAATGCAGCAAACTCGATGATTAATGCTGATGTTTTTTTTATTGCATTCACTTAGCTCGACTTTTTTCTGTGCTTCAAGGGGCCGTAGACATGAATATTTTATATTAATTTCAGCATATCTTTTTACTCTCATGTTGTGAAGATAGACGGACAAGAAAGCAATACGTAATATATAATATAATATATAACGATTTCGTTTTACCTATAGAAGTACGGAACCCTAAAAAAGACTTACCAAGACAGCAGTTTTGAACAATAAAATTAAAAACTCGTTATATCGATGAATTCCTAGTACTTTCAAAGTCTGCGCAATTTTTTTTGAAAGAATATAAAAAAAATCTAGTAATAATATATTTTTTCTTATACTAACGAAAATATATAACATAAACACAAATTTTATTAATATGAGTCAGATATATTTCTTTTAGTTAGATATAGCGTATATGAAACATTGGCTTACCGCTACACTACCTCTCTAAATTGAAGGAGATGAAAAAAAATATTCCTTATAAATTTCAGGCAATTGAATTATTCTATAACTTCACCACTTGTTATTTTTTTTTCATCAGCTTCACACTGTATCCCGCTCACAGCAGGGTAGACAGACAGAACCTAGTGTTAAGACACTTAGCTTCCCATTTTTCATCGAATTTTGGAGACAATGCGTGCTGCCACCAGAGCTAAGAAATGAAAATATTAACTTAACTAAACATTTAATTTTTGAAGTGGGGATCACACCCACAACCAGTCGCATTTACAGTCACATACCCTACGCCGCGACTGGCCCCAAACTCCTTGTTAATATTGCATTTAAGTTAAACTTAAGCATTTTTTAAATTATAAATTAAATATATATAAGATACTCCTATAATTACATTATAAAATAATATTTATTCCATAACTAATTAATTGATTATATTATTGAAATATTACTATATTTTAACATTTTTAACTTGAGCTTTTAAAATCCCCTTTTTATTAGTCAGATTCGAAAGCTTTCAAGCATCATTATATAAACGTCAGAATTCGGGCAGGTGTAGGGGTGAACATTCGTTTCACTTAGAACATTCCACAGCCTAAAGCGGGATTAGTCTTGAGGGCCTTTTAAGAAATCACCCGAAATAAAGACATTTTCAACAAATGTTACAGAATGGTGAATTTATTTGCATAATTCAACAAAGCTAAATCCTTTGTCCGTGGACCGCTGTTCAAATAATAAATTTACTCCATGTTCTATACTCTGAGTGTTCTATCTGAAAATTATTTTGCTTTTCAAAACTCAATTTACCAAAGAAACGTTATATAAACGTATAAGTGCTTTAATGTATAACAATATTTGCATATCATCTTTAGTATGTTATTTCGTACTGACCGTTGGAATAATGTTGCTTGTTGTTAGATTATATTTTATTTTCTATGAAAATATGATGTCCTAAAAGATTTAGTTAAACGATATTCATTCTTGAGGCCAGTTAAGCCGCAAGGACACGAGTGTGTGACTGTAAACGCGATTGGTTGTGGGTTCGATCCCCACTAGAGGAATTGAAATATTTTCATTTCTTCACTCTGTGTCTACCAATCAACACGTAATACCTCCAAAATTTCGTGGAAAATGGGGAACGGAGTGCCTGTAACATAAGATTTTCTCTGCCTTACCTGCGTGAAGTTGAATCATTCATTCATTCCTCACAATATCTTTCTTAAATAAAACATAATAACGCGTCTTATTTAGCCATTTAATAAAAAAATATATATTAATTAGAAGTTATTGATTTTGTTTACATTACTAAATTTACTTTATCGCCTCACAAAATGAGCATAAAAAAAAAGAAAATTATGACATAATACGCGAGAAATCGTCTTTTTATTGTCATTTGCGTCAATCTTTTATCATATTTGGTATCTGACGGTAAAATGAAGACACGGTACGTATATTTCTCAGTCATTCGGTATTCCGATCGTTTGCGACATCGCCGATTGCGATCACAATATGTGTAAATTTAGAGAACATTTTCGACACATTATTACTTA